>JAHWXV010125747.1:0-10819 GCA_024586415.1 Phrixothrix hirtus | reverse complement strand
TCCAAAAGAAGAGTTCCAGAAATGTTACCAGCAGTGGCAGAAGCGCTGGAGTAAGTGTGTGCAAGCAGAAGGGACCTACTTTGAAGGAGATTACACTAAATATGACTAAAAACATAAGTGATATTTTGTTCACATCAGTGTCATTACTTAATTGTCGCACCTCGTATTTCAAGGCGAGAGCGTGACAAATTCCCCCTTAGTAAAACTGTCAACCGGGAAAAGCGATTATACAACATTTACCCACAAAGACAGTTACTAATAACTAAATAATACTAAACGACGAGATAAAAAAAATGAAACGAAAACCCAAAAGAATTAACTAATCTGAACAAAACAGAGCGTTAAGTTGAACCCGTAGGATTGATATCATCTAACAAAGAAATCGTGAGGAACACTAAGTCAAACCTATAAGTAAAATCTATCTTGACTAAAAAAAGAACATCGTCGTAGTTGAGAGAGAACCCAAAGGAAAAGGAACGATCGAAAGGTCACAAGTGAAATCTACATCCCCAACCAAAATCTCGTGTGTGTGTAAAAATGAATAATACCAGTAAGTAAGGCTAACAACATACACAAGTGATTCGTAAAGAAAGATCATACAAGAAAACTTGAAGTAATGTCTTACAATTCCAATGAAAAGAAAAAACAACTTTTCAATACAGCTAAGTTAATAAACAGCAAGAAGCAAGAGCAACGGTTCAGTCTATAATAGCACTAACACAAATAATCAAAGTTCAAAGCATACGAATTCGTCATGATACATCATATCCACGACCTAAACGCACAGAAAAAAACTACATAAAGAAAAGTTTCAAAAGTAAGAGCACATAAAGAAAAGTATGACATTAATAGCTAATCGAGCTGTATCAAAGAAAAAGGAGAAACATAAGACCGAAAGTAAGTCTAACCAGATACATAACTCGTCAGTGTAGTAAGTTGGTAGATATGTTTATTCTAGACACTAGACCCTGAACTAGTTCAATAAAAAAGGAGGTCGGTGAATTAATCGTAAAGCGACAATTCTTCTACATAACGTCTCTTCTAATTAACCAAACCTAAAAGCTAAACAAGAATATCTATAACCTAAAAAATACGGAAGAAGAAAGTAAAAATCAAATAAAAAAGCGAAAGAACAATCAAAACAAAACTTAAAGCTAAAGTAAGATAATTAACCTTAAAGAGGAGGGCAGAACTAACATGTTCATAGCGACATAAAGCAAAGTCAAATTAAGCAAAGAAAGAAGTCAATCAAGGAGATTAACAACAGCAAACAGGAATAGAGTAAGAAGGTCAAACTGAAAGAAAGTAAAATAAAAGAAAATTCAAATTGAAACAAGAGATTACTCACAGCACCAAATACGGGCCGTCAGATCCTAAATAATTAGTTTCAAAGTTAAAGAAATCTACCCCAAGAAAAAAATATCCGAGTCAATCAACAATAACAGGACGAGGAAAGATAGTTTAACTCAGTGGCAACGAAGTAGCGATAGAAAACCGAAATAAGTTCGAGACCAGAAGCAAGTATATATAACCGCTAACTTCACCGTGTAAGTATATGGCAAAGAACATAAAGAGCGCGAGAAATACGAACAAACGATGTTCCAACAGATAGGACGTTAAGTTAAAACAGACATCAAGAACATTTGAGCAATAAAGAGAAAAAGGATAGCTAATAGAGAAACAAAAGAGAGAAGAAGAAATGTCTCATACAAAGCCTGAGAAAAACTAATTTTTTAGCTTAGATGGAAAGAAACAAATTCAAAAGTAGTAAGACCATCGCCTTCTACGATGTGCCCAACTATGGAGCTATAATAGAAGATTATAACATGAAAGGTGGAGAAAACGTCGACGTAGTAAGATCGTTACCTCTTACGATTCGCATCCCAACATGCGGAAACGGTATTCTATAGAACCCCACGTTTCAGAGCGTAGCATAGAAGATTATGCAACAACAATGGGTAATAGTCCTTTGAACCAACAGCTCTCGTGTGCACGCCAAAGAGCATAACAATGAGGTCGGTTAACAATCTTCCCGCGAAGAGCGTTATACCGCCTATCAGTAGACTGAGTAATGCCAGTATGAAGATTTGAAAGAGCAATGGTAGCCAGCGAAACAGAACGCGATAAAGCGTCCGGAACTATGTGCTTACAACCTGGGCAAACAGTATGTTTCACCTTAGCACAACCACACCCGTAGCAGTGTACAACTTTCGATTACGGACAGAAAGGAGAAATGTGATCTGTTTGTCTACAGTTCCAACAAGTTATGGTGCGATCAGTAGAAAGCGGTAACGGAGAAGTACGTGAAGATCTGTATATCGTTCGTACCTTTGGAGAAATTATTTTAGTTTCCACCGCTTTCTGAGCCGACAAAAAAAGACAGGAAGACCCAGTAGAAGAAGTTTTAGGCTTATACGCCAGTTCAGGAGTTAAAGTCAAAGATGAAGCAGAATGAGGTACAGGTGTAGCTTCTATTTTATGACAGAGTAGTTTCAATGTTCGTAGAGAATCCCCGTCAGCCAATGCCAATTGTTCTTGAAGGTAAGGGAGGAGGTTCTTCCTAATAATGCGCAGTTGTTCGCGTGCAGCCAACGGAATAGTAAGTCTACGGAAAGGATTGGACATTGTTGTAAAGTACATGCCAGAATTTATCGTCGTAGTCTGTTGATTGGAATTCCGCAACAAGTTCATCTATCAAGTCCTTCCAAGAGTGAAACGATGAACGGGTAGAACGGAGCCAAGAGAGAGTCTCTCCTTCAAATAAATTGTCAGCACAAGACATAAGTACAGCTTCCGACACGTTCCTAGATTCTCACAATTCTTCAACGCGTTTCAAGAACGAAGCG
Source organism: Phrixothrix hirtus (assembly GCA_024586415.1). Lineage (NCBI taxonomy): Eukaryota > Metazoa > Arthropoda > Insecta > Coleoptera > Phengodidae > Phrixothrix > Phrixothrix hirtus. The sequence continues at coordinate 7,973 of JAHWXV010125747.1, read as the reverse complement.
AGAGACAAATCGCTGACATTCCAATTGAACTTCAACCCCCATTTGTATACTGGAACAGGACGAAATAGATCTCGTTCCGGAGATAAGCTAAAGGAATGAGTAGGAGCTTTAGAAACCGTTCGAGTAGGTTCAAGTTCCTCTTCAGAAGATAAGTCAGATAGTTGTGCCGAAGGAGCAGTTTCAGCTGATTCGCCAACAACCTCAACGTTTGATTTAGTATGTAGTTCAGTGGACAACACCACTAATTGAGTGAGCAAGGTAATACGCAATTGCGTTTCTTCTTCAGTAGTAGCTGGCGCGCGGTTTATGCGACCGATAGAATGATTAATTTTCGTTAAAATCTTAAAGAATTCAGTGGTAATCGAAGTAGCAGATAATAGTCCACGAATAGTAGTAATAGTTGTCCCGAACAGCCTCAACATCTTCCTTGAAGGTGTAAGGGTAGGGTGGTACAACAGAACGTAGTGTCTTCTTCATTGCTTCAACTGTCATAGTTTCGGAGATACCCCGTATACGAATTTCATATTCTAGTTCGTCTTGAAGCAAGCGACCAATATTTAAACGCGATTCCATCTTGATTAATTAGTATAAGTCAAAAAACTATAAAGAAAAAGAAGAATCATAAATTCAAAACCGGAGATTAAATTGTTCAGAAAAGTCAAAAGGTCCGTAATCGAAGAAAAAATGTAAGAAAGTCAAAAGAAAATGTTTGACTCTTCAAAGTTGAGAAGCCACTTTTCAATCACGTTTCCTTAAACCGAGAAGCTAAAACATCAAAGCCCTACACGTTGGGAAGCCATTTACTCTTGCCACGTTAACTAGCTTAGGAGCAAAGTGGTAGTATAGGAGGGGGGGGGGTATGGTGTAGTCTATGATGATAAAAAAAATAAAATATACTTCTCCAGAAGATCGCATTAAGTCGATGCTTTCTGAAAAAAGGATAAGAAAAGAACAGGAAAAGTAGGGCGCCAGTCGTTCATTAACAGCAATAGGTAGACACCTGAACGACAAGATGTAAACCTAAAATAAAAAAATTATTCGTAGTACGTGTTTAGCATCCAGAGTAATCGTACCTAAACAAATATAAACGAAATAGAAATAAATATTTATATGTCAAGGCGAGACCGTGACACGGTTTGTGATAAATATCAGCGGTTCATGAAATGTTTCATACATAAAATTTTCAAAAATGAGCTTAATGGAATTTAATAATTTCGAAAATGCGTCTTAAATGCGTAGAATTACACATTTTATTTTCAACAACTATTTCAAAGCAACCCTGCGTATTGCAACACCGAAGTTCGCACAACTCTATTTCTAATTCATCGGATAATATTAGTTAATTGATCGTTTTGCCATTTCTTAGTCGTTCAGTATTCAATTTGACCAAGTTTTCTAAATTACATCCTATACAACCTAACCACGATGAAACGCCATTCATTCATAATAAAGCAACGTGGTACAAACTAAAAGTGTTTAAGCTACTCAAAACAAAAAATTGCTTTTTTATAGTATTTATATTATACAGGCGGAGTATTTTTAGTAAATGAATGCCCGATTGGAGGTATGTATTTCAGAGAATCCCTCAACATAAAGATACATAATACAGATACTTACAGTGTAGATATGCACTTTCTAAGATATCTGGGTTGAAAACTGCGACGCTTAAGAGATACAGTTACGCAATAAGAATCGCGCCGTAAAGTTTTGATACGGATACGCTGATCTGATGGATGCTTTAAAAATTTCGCAATTTGTTATTAGTGTGTTATAAAATATAATATATAATGTACAAAAATTTTTTTGTTTAAATTATATTAAAAGGTTTAATCCGACGAATACTTAATTACAATATTCAATTGAATAAAAATATACCTAATTATTTTGATTAAATATGTTATTCATTAAAGTATTTTTCCACATTCTAAATTTTATTTGGTCTAGATACCAATCAAGGTCACCAGGGGGAGCAGCTTAGAACTTGGCATTTGAATGTTGCCAGGCAGCTTTGAATTACTTACTTCTGTGAGTCTTTGATTGAATACATTTATTTGAATGCCTTTTGATAATCTTTAATTAAAATTATCTTTTATATTTAAATTTAAATTTAAATTGGGCATCGGTCGTTTCATTTGCATTTGATGTTTTAAAAAATTATCACTGTTTTTGTTTTATTTGAACTTTCAGAAGCGTATACTATTTTTATAATTATTATTATGAATTACTCATGTCTAATTATTCGACTTATTTAATTTTGGCAAATCTAAATTGGTTGGGTTTTGCTAAATGGGATATACAATTGATTAAAATTTCTTTCGGCACAAAATATATATTAACAGGGTAATGAAGCAATTAGTATAATAAAGTCAACCCCTGTAGCTTGTTTACTGGTTTAAGTAAACGTCGCTGCATCATTTTTATGACGTAAACATATGTCAGAAAACTTATGGACAAGACATCAAAAATTTCCAAGTAATCACGCATGCGATGTGTAATGAGTTTGTGTACTATATTGTTGGTACCAGATAGTATAAGGAATATTCAGGTTTGGATATAATATAGCAAGCGCTCGTGCCAATCATTTTGAAATCATTCTAAATCATTTTCATCATTCAATGTTTATTCAATAAAAAGTGGAGCCAAAATTATATCATCTATAATTTTGGCCCAAACGTATACTTTTTCAGGTCATGGTCCGATGACCATTATCTATATCCCAGTAGCGACTATTTGCTTATTTATACTTCCGTTTACAAAAAAGTAGCATCATCCGAAAACACAATCCGTCTCAAGAGATTGCGATCATCACTACATTTATTCATCACCATTTCGCAAAATTCGTCATGGGTACTGTCAACAAGTAGGTGGAGAATTTTAATTTGCTAAAATGTAAGTTTTAATACAAATTACTATTTTTTATGTCAAACGCTAATTCGCTCAAATACACTTAAACAAGGGGTCCATTAAGAAAGTATGCGCATGATTTTATTGTGACGCGGCTATCCATTGCAGAGGGGTAAAACGGATCGGGAAATGTGGGGGGGGGCCGCTCTTCCAACGCAACCGGTCGCCAGTTTGCTCCGAGCAGTCTGAGTGGAAAGACGTGCGCATCCGCATGAAGTGTGTTTTGCGACTTTGTAACACGGCGTGATGGAGCGTTCGCTTCAAAAGCGATACGCCATCAAGTTTTGCGTGCGGCTTGGAAAGAATGCCGAAACATTCCAGATGCTTCAGGAGGCCTTCAAGGACGACTGAATTTTAAGGTCACAGTCCGAGAGGTGGCACAAGGCGTTCAAGGAGGGCCGGGAGGAGGTCGCCGACTAACTCCGTTCTGGACGCCCAACAACAGTCAGAACCGACGAAAAAGTGAATCGTGTGCGCGAAGTTTTGTATTCCGACCATCGATTGAGTATCCAGCAAATCGCTGACACCCTAAATATGTCCACACTTGCGCTACATGGGATAAAGACCGAGAATCTGTGAATGCGCAAGGTCTGCGCGAAGCTTGTGCCAAAAGTGTTGACGGAAGACCAGAAAGAACTTCGAGTTTCGCGCTCTCAAGAATTGTTGGATTTGATTCAAAATGAACCGGGCTATCTTAACTCTGTCGTAACCAGAGACGAATCTTGGATGTTCTAGTACGACCCAGAATCGAAAAGGCAGAGCAGCGAGTGACACACAAAATCGTCCCCCCGCCCCAAGAAAGCGCGAATAAGCAAGTCTCGCATCAAAACCATGCTCATTGTCTTTTTTGACGTCCGAGGAATCGTTCGTTTTGAGTTTGTACCGCAGGGAGAAACTGTCAACTCAGCCTTTTACCTGGAAGTGCTCAAGAGATTGATTGAAACGCCTGTCATCAGACACAGTCAAGCTCCACCATGACAATGCCCCCAGCCACACATCTTTACCAATTTCCTGGTCCGGAGCAATACCTCGGTGGTCCCCAATCCCCCTTACACTCCCGACTTGGTTCCGTGCGACTTTTTTTTGTTTCCACAACTGAAGAGGGAGCTGAAAGAAAAGCATTGGGAATCCGTTAAAAACATCCAATAGCATGTTACAACGTTCCTAAGGAACATTCCCGTCGAGGAGTTTCAGGATGCCTTCCAGGCGTGGCAGACACGTCTACGGAAGAGTATTGATGCAGGGGGAGAGTATTTTGCAGAATTTTAAGCATTTGTACCGGTACGATCAATAAATATATTTTTCCCAGAAAATGCGCATTATTTTTGTAATGGACCCTGTATACGCAAAGATATGTTATATCAATTGGATGGAAATTTTACGTAGAATTAAAACTGTAATAACAAATGGGGGTTTCCATTCAAAACTATCAATGATAACGTCATATCTAATTATGGAACGCTATGTATACATCGCTTTTAGTAGTGGAATGCACGATTAAAGGGATAAACGTAATCACGAAACGTTAGACATTGCACTGAATTTTATATATAGGTTCGAAAAGTCTCGTTTCTGGATTATCAATGTCTTAAGATGGGGACAATGCTTGTGCCCAGTGTACTTCTTAATAAATTAAACAACAAAATTAAATTAGTAACCTATGAAGATTTTTGACTACGCCAACTATCCAAAACTTGCAATAAACATCCTTAGGCCCATTTGAATCCTAGAATTTCATTTTGTAATAAAATATTTTAAAAATGTTCATTTTCTTCTATCCCGAAATTAAAGCAGCGGCCCGCGTATTCGACTGTTACTTTACTACATCATTATCATTTAATTTGTTTATCATTTTTGTTTTTATCTCCGTTGGCTTCGGTAGCGTAGATAATTTGAATTATATCTTATGATGAATTCTCGGTTGAGATATAATCTCGAGGCTTCAATCTTGGCTAATTCCAAAGCGGATACTTAAATTTTTAATCGCATGTAAGTATCTTGTGTTTGTATTTACAGCTGCTGTATTCAAATCCATTCTGTCCGCTGTCGCACCGAAGTCCAGAAATTCTAGTAGTAAATTGACCGCAGTAATACCAACCGCCATCTATGATAACAGATCTGCTCAGTTATTTTAATTATTCAAGTTTAATGCCCCCCGCCCCTCTATTAACTTTTAAACCGCTTTGCGTATTGCCATAAAATTTTGAGAGATTAAGTAATAGAAAAAATATGATTCTTTGGCATGCAAAATATGGCAGCTGACCGACATTTTAAATTATTTTTAAATGGAAAGAGGGGCCGTGTGATAGCTTATGTTGAAGAACTAATGGTAGTTAATATAACCTCGCAATTTGAAGATATTTTAGTGAGTCATTTAAAAGTACATCAAATTTTATTTTCTTGGTGCTTAGTTTTTTTTGTTAGCCACTATATCAATTGCATCAATTAATTAGTGTTAAGGAAAAATACATCATTAGAACATGAAAAAATTCAAGGTAAACTTTAATGATGTTTGATACGTTAAATGTGACGATAAGTAATAGCTCAGAAGCTAATAAACAAAACAACAAAATCAAATAAACTGTAAAATTAATCGTACTTTATTCGTTCATGTTCTCATTTTTAAAGTCAGTTATAAAAACTTCTCCAGTTTCTGTTTGAAATGGCTCAATCTCAGGAAGATAGAATTCAAGCTATTATTATCTTTGGCGAGGCTAACCGTAATAACCACGCCGTCATGGGGATTTTCAATGTACGTTTTCCAGATCGCCCGATTTGTAGAAAATATTTTCGTCAATTGGTATCAAAACCGGTTCAGTAAAAAATGCCTCTAAATCTGGTAGTTAAAGTTCAAGAACTGGCTGTAGTTGTCCTTAACCCCATACAAAGCACTATAGTGGCATGAGAAGTATGTCGTGCTTCTCGTTCGTCGGTCAAAAAATCCTCAAGTCTAATAAATTCAACCCCTACAAAATGAAGAACGCGCATGAAGTGCTTGAGGACGATACCAATTGAAGGCTTGAAGTTTGAGAACTAATGACCGAGAGGGTCGTAGCTAACCCGAACTATTTACAGCATATTTGTTTTAGTGATGAATCAAAATTCTTCCTAAATGAAAGAGTAAACACTCAGAATTGTAGATATTGGAGCGACGAACATCGTCACGTATATCGCGAAGGTCATACCCAGTACCCGCGCAAAATAAATGTTTAGGCAAGCATTTAGGCAGTTACATTATAGGTCCAATATTTTTAGAAGAAAATTTGACCGGCCCCAAATGTCTTCAAATGTTACAAGAAGATATCAAGCCCAAAATGCACGTGAGTTTCACACATATATCATGTTTTAGCAGGCGATGCGCCTCCTCATTATTTCATGGATGTAAGGAATTATTTGAAGCAAACTTATCCAGGAAGATGGATAGATCGGCGAGGTCCTACAGAGTGGTCAGCTAGATCACCAGATCTAACACCGTTCGACTATTTTCTTTGGAGATACATCAAGTCGGAAATATCTAAGACAGTGTCAGACAGTTTGGATGTACTTCGTCGATGTATTACCAATGTTTTTACGGAAATAATCTTGAAATGCTTCACAATGTAAGGGAAGAATTTACAAGAAGTGCAAGACGGACATTTCCAACATCTTTTAAAATAATTTGTTCTGTTTGTTGTTTTATAGTTTATATTGTTTTATTTATTAATTTAAAGTTTACCTAGAATCTTTTAGTGTTCTAATGATGTATTTTTCCCTAACATTAATTAATTAAAGAAATTGATATACTGGCTAGTAAAAAAAATTAAGCACCTACATTAAGAAAATAAAATTTGATGAAATTTTTAAACGGCTCACTATAGTGCATTGAAACCTCCAAGTGTAGTGCGGGGCTTATGGGAAAACAGTGCATACTTGCCAAACTTATTTGCCGGTAGTTTATTGCACAGTTACCGTAAGTGATATAGGTACGGTATCGGAGACACAATTACTAAATACTACAAAGTTAATTTCAATCACACATTTATCTAAAATACTTATAATTACCTGACAAGACACTTATATTAAATTCATGCGTTCTAAAAAGAAAGATTTTTAATAAATGTAGTTGGTCTAATTTGAAAAATATTGACAAGAAACGAGCAATAAATATGACAATACAAGGAGGTTATTTGTTATTAAATTACATTTTACATTTGGCAGCTTAGACGAAGCTAGCCCCCCACTTTTCGAATTTGCTAATTTCAAGAGTTGTGCTAAATTGTGCTCGAATATTATGACCATAATACGAAAAATGCGTCAAAAAATCGAAAAAAAAACATAATTTATACTAGCTCCCCACTTTGCATATTTCGCAATTTTCTCAATTTTGCTAAGTTGTGCTAGATTGTGCTAAAATTGTGCTAAAGTAGTATTTCGAAAAAATAATTACAAAAAAGTTACGCCCAAAAATTGAAAAAATCAATATTTTACACCAGCCCTCCACTTTGCATATTTCGCAATTTTCTTAATTGTACTAAGTTGTGCTAGGTTGTGCTAAGATTGTGCTAAGATTGTGCTAAAGTAATATTTCGAAAAAATAATTACAGAAAAAGCTACGCCCAAAAAACATTTTAGATGATTTAGGATTGAAATAACGTTTAAATTAATATCAGCCATCCGACTGTCATATAATTATATATCTGAGTTGTGCTAGCGTAGCACAATTCAGCACAACTGCCAATTTCGCCAGCACAACGATATAAAGGGTACTTTACTCTTAAGCGCGGCCATTCGCCACGGCATTCTTTGTCCAAATTTCTATGTTCAAACGATTCGATGACTATAAATTTGCATATATGAGTTGTGCTAGCGTAGCACAATTTCTGCAGCACAGCGATGTTCATTACACATTAATTAATTAATTTAATTAACGTATAATTAACACAAGAAAATATTATAGTTTGTTAAATAGTACTTAAGGGTTAAAATATTGTCTTAAATATTTGCATTTTAAATAAAAGCAAGTGTTAAAGTTTCTATTAGTGCATGGCGCCAGTTGAAAAGGTTATTCTAAAGAAATTCAGACAGATGAA
>JAHWXV010125745.1:0-10736 GCA_024586415.1 Phrixothrix hirtus | reverse complement strand
TGAGGCCTGCGTGTTATTAATCAGTTAAAAATATTGAGTGTTAATAATATTGTGTGGAGCAGGACCTGCTGAACCGATATAATATAATATTAAAAAAAAACTTTTAATAAATTTTACAAAATTTATTATTTTTACATAAGTAACTAGATCTCTAAATTCTACACCCTTTCTGAATTAAAAATTGATAAATTTTAAATTGTAGTAGTGTCAACGATCTTCTCTTTCTTTGAAAGAAAGATTACTCATAGTTACTATAAGTAGGTTGTCGAAACTGGTATAGTTCTTCAAACCCCTAATGTTTGCTCTTTAACAGTAATTGCGCTGAAGGGCTGGTTTTAGGTGCCTCTCAAAGACAAGATAACCTAAAAGAAAGAATGTGCATCGGAGTAACAATTCTTTGTCCCCAACTTTTTCTCAGCCCCAAAAACAATTTTATTTATGGCTTCATAATTGGGGATGTGGTAACCATCAAGACGTTAAGCAAGTGATCAGCGTGATTCAAATTAAACAGCGATGAAGCATTTAACAGAATGTTTATTAGTAACAAAAACCTAACTTTTATACAATTCTATAACCTAGATCTGCTTGTTTCGCTTCGTTCAGTTCTTTTAACACTGTTACCAATAAATTTCATACCTACTTTTAATTACTATGTGTATAATAAAACACAGTTCAACTTTATTTTAAACTAATGCCAGACATTTTCTCTATTTTTACCTCTAATTCTTTTTATCTTACTATTCTGCATTACGAAGATTTTCGTGAATTTCTTAAATAATTTGCTATTTTTGTAATTTGCTATCTTGCTGAACTTGAATTCCAGCAAATTCCATAACATTATATTTCCTATGACTAAACATTATTCTGTAGTTATGTTAACATACATTTTTTATGCAGTAATACGACCTACATTTCATTTTGTTTGAAATACTTTTAAATAATCCTAATTTTAATTCCTAATTTTACTAGTATTTCCTTATTATTTTAAAGTATTTCAGACAGTTACACTAATTCAATGTAAATATTTTAAAATAACCTTTCCATTAAGGCAATTAACTCGTAATTAACTGTTTAATTCCAATTCCGCTTTATTGTACCTAACTTTAATGTATACAGAAAATCCTGTGTTTTAGTTCTAGCTGTAACAAAAATGAATCATAAGAATTTCTTTAAATCAACAAACTTACTAGGAAAACTCATCGATTTAAATTTAAGGGCATCAAAGTCATATTTAGAACAATAGAATATTGTGGTAAGGAAATTCATAATTCATTTATCTAGAAACAACTAAATTCTGATTGATGCAATGTATATCTTTTAAAATAAATCTAAATAGGTTAAACATTTGATGAGGATGACAGTCTATAAATAACCCAAAGGTTTGTGACGTGACAAATTAGCCATGAGAAAGCAAGAAAACCGAAGATTTACGAAACGGGGATAAGGATAGACTCCTTTCCTCATTTCCGCCCCGGCTACCTTTGGAACAGAAACCAAACTGGAATTCGCGGTAAGTAGTGCTCAATATTGGACATAAATTAAGTACCTCTTTTCTTTGTGTACTTATAAATTAATCAATGGAAGTATTAATCCATCTCCATCTCCCTAACTCCGTTGCAATCAAATATTAGGTCGAACTGATATCGTTGGGAGAAGGATGATTTAATGACATGCTCTAGTTTAGCAGATTACATGCGCAATTTTAGTAAATACCATTCCATCCATTCAACGCAAGCACAACTGGGAAAGCACTGACTTCTTGCCTTTAGTCACATCATTTAACGTTAGTATGACCTTATAGTTACTCCAAACTTTGTACTTTGTGTGTGTCAAATTACAATTCACATTTCAGTTTTGCTCGTGAACTGTGCCGACAAATTAATCATGATTAATTAATACTGTAATTCCTTGATTAGCAGGTATCGCGAGTTTAAATTTATTATCAAAATTAATGTTTAGGCGTTTTGATTTAAATGCACCGAATCCTTCATTGTAACGCATAAATTGTTTATATAGTACTTATTAATTTTATATACCACCCCCTTCCCAAATTGTTTTTAGGGAGCAAAAACAAATATACTGCTTGAACATTAAATTTTTTTATTTATGTACTCAGTGGCATAGCAATTGTATGAAATTTAATAGGAATATTGCCCTGTGTTATAGTAATAAATGATCAAAATTTGGGAGGAAAATCTTTATTAGTTAAACAAAATTTTATAGTAATAACTGTTAATAATGCGGCCTCGCTGATTTACACATTCATTTACACGCCGAGGCATTGATTGAGTGGGATGGTTTATCTCGTCTTGGGGTATTGCCTCCCATGCAAGTTGCACCTCATGTCTCAATGCCTCCAAAATCAAAGGAGGACGCTGCAAATTTCGCAACCTTCTACCGACTATGTCCCATGCATGTTAAATAGGGAAAAGATCTAGAGATCTTGGAGGACAGGGCGAAAGATGAATTTGGGCCTGCTTAAAGAAGTTCAAAGAAAATCCTGCTACATGTGGACGTGCAATATCTTGCTGGAATAATGGATCTTCGAGCTCTTGTAGGTATAGTAGAAGATGTGTTCCAACCACCTCCGCAATTTACCGTTGTGATGTCATATTGCCTCAAATGAACACCAAGGGAGACTTGCTCCCATTAGTTATCGCACCTCAAACCATAACACCCACACTGCGATGTACGTGCCTCTCAACTGTGAATCGAAGATTCCGTTGTCCACTCCGTTTTCTTCTGACTCGGACGACCATTGTGCATTCCTAAACAAAATCTAGATTCTTTACTAAAGACAACATGACACCATTCAAGATTCCAATGACATTGTTCATTGTACTATTCTAATCATCGCTGATAACGTTCTGCAGGCAAAGGAAGCACAAGTTGTGGACGATATAATGTTAACCCAAAACTTCAGATTCAGCAATAAACTATTCTAAGGGTTACAAGGCTACCTTCTTTACCAAACCATTGGTCACCAATTGCCCAAGTAGAGGAAAATCATTCTCTAAATTTCAGTTGTCTTAAGCAGCGATCTTGACTCTCATTCGTTATTCTTAAAACCCCGGCTCCTCTTTTACGATGTTCCCGGCCATCTTAAAACCATACACGACCCACTCGCATTACAGTAAACCGATTTTGATTTACACGGTTAGCAATTTCCCCAAATGAAGAACCAACTTCGCGCAAACCTATAATTCAATCTCTGTCAAATTCACTTAATTGGCGGTAAAATACTGGTTGCCGTACTCTAGGCATGATTAAATAAACAAAACACGTAAACAAAAGAACAATTACCACAATAATGTTATCACATTACCACTTGATCTCAAAAGTTAATCAATTATTACCTAATGTCAACCCAACAGATCTACCAACTTTGATTAAGAAATTCCTACTCCTTCCTGGTGTTGCCATTTCCATGTTACTGGGTATATAATAACATTTCTAGAGTCCCTTAGCCACAGGAAAAATCTATTAAATCACTAAAACCGATAACCAAAACTAAATAGGGGTACAAAGTGGAAATGTAAAAAAATACTCAGCATAAATGCAGAAACAATATGAAAATTTGGATAGCATGAGTCCAAAATTCGTCAAGGTATAGTATTAACTAACCATTGACAGAATTATGGAGTGTTTCTGGAAGCCTTGCTTCAATTCAAGGATTGATCTGGCGCTATATTTCAGGAGCAACTTTTTCATCTCACGCTACATACTTTCAATCCGGGACAAGTCGGGACTAATAGCAACCCATCGCAAATGCGGTATGCCTTTCATCCACGATAAACTTTTTTTCGAGGTAATACATACTGCGCCTACCCCTTGGAAGACAAAATCTTACCGACATCACATTTTTTCATGACCAGTAAAAGAGGTTTTTACAAAATGTCCAAATATTTGTTGGTATCCAAAATTGCTTCAATAAAATTGCTTACATGCTGCCCCAATCATCGCCAATGTAGGAAATTTCATATTCCTTTTAAGACAATATGGATGGAACTCCTCATATTTCGTACGAACAACTCGACTCCTACTATTTTCAACACACATTTCAAATTTGGGCTCTTTTCTCGATTTAAGCACATGCTATTGTTATGAGGTCCAATTTTTATATCTTTCACCTATTTTACCCAATTAAACAACTAAGTATATTATAAATTAATCCAACTAAATTAACTACAACTGCATTTAGTGCCTACAGGGGACAATAAACGTAACGTAATTTGTAGTGAAAATTAAATATTGAATTTTTATTAAAATCCAAAACTTAAACATTACAATAGATATGTACATATTCTATAAATAATTTTATAAAAACAAATTTCTGTTAAGGAATTTCTACAGGGCGTCTGGATTTAAGGCACAAATTTGTAAAAAATTTTAATTCGACTGGAAAGAAATATTTAACAAATGTTTACGTAATTGACTTTGCTTTACTATGAAACGTGTTTGGAACCATATATACCACTTTGTTTTTATTTACAAAATATCATACTATATTTATTACTTAATCGTGCTCATGGCCGACAGCTGTTTTGATAAAGGATACTAAAACTTTTCTTTTAAAACGCCTAAATTTTCTTTTTTCTATAAAATTCTTATAATTATTAAAAACGTTATTTGTTAAATAGGTATCTAAAATTGACGTAAGTTTCAATTTCAGTAGTTATATATACAGTTAAAACCTGATTGATACACATTTATTTATATAAAAGACGTATATTATCTACTATTTAGATTTTTAACTATTTATGCAAACTTTAAATTATACACAACACAATTGATCGTGAATATTAATAATATTAGGATATTCAGTAAAATGCAATTTAAGTTTAAAAAGACGACGATTTTAATTGTCATTACACTAGCACAAAGATCTTATATGAAATTTAACGTCATGTATTGTAGAATATTTTTTAAAGTGGAAGTTATTTAAAAAATGTTTTCCTTTTCAAAAATACAAATGTACCTAACAAGTAAAAACTCGTTTTTATTTTAAATCGTCAATTCTATGCATTATTCTGTTGCTAAAGGCTTACAGTAGGCCAGTCACGTATTGTTAGACACAGTAAACCAAGTTAAAAGCAGAGGAGGACTGAAAACTATAAGTGTGATTATTTAGAAAGCTATACAATTTAGGTACATGGTTTATAAACGTTTTTGTCGTGCACACCAAGATGTAGCTACTGTTAACGTAGTGCTCCTTATTTTTGAAACGCCCCGTACGCTTATAAAAAATTTTGCTTTATATATTACTTACCTTCGTTTTAAATACATACGAATATGACCAAAATAATGTAGAAACATCAAACAAACGTGATATCATGAATAATCTTTAACTCAGCATAAATATTTAAACTTTTCCTTTCTATAATTACGATACAGTTCAAGAAATTTTTGTAAATATCTCGAAAAGATGTTTAATTACAATCTACCAAAGAAACACATCAACTCTTAAAATTGTTTTAATAAAAACCATAATAATTAAAATGTATGTTCATTATACTGAAATTTTTAAGTCATGTTGATGTAATAAAGTATTGTGACTTATTTAAAATTCTATATTTACGTTTTCGAATCCAACCTGAAATTGATAAAATTTTAGTTTTCAAGTTGAAATTTTTGAGCAGGTACTTACCAATTTCTTCTCTCTTTCACCACATGCCATTAATTCAACAGCTGTTTCGCATTTATCATCTTTATCTTTAACTGTAGGTTTATAAAATGTTAAATGATAAATTAATTTAAATTAATGAATTGATTACCTAAACCGACGCAGATGTCAAGTACCTTTTTTAATTGGTTGTATATAGTATCGTTCCTTTTCTTGAATATTTCTATATTTGCTTCAATTCCCTCAGGGTCTATCTTACCTTCGCCGTCAAGCTGGTAAACATAGAAAATTGAATAAAATTAATTGTTAGTGATTAAAATGTGTAGATGTGACACGAAGGAGCAGTGGAACTGTTTCGCGAAATAATTTTTCATGATATTAAAAGAATTTAATGTGCGGCTAGTACCCGAAAATCGCTGTTCATTGTTTTTGACCGGCTTTTGGTTGCTTGAACTGGAACTGTTTGCTTGAAGATTAGTGAAGAATAAAAACTACCGTACCATTAGAAGTGAGTAACAAAATTATGACAGGGCTTCGAAGTCTTGAGTTTTTCTTCAACTAGTGCATCGGTCAAACTGTTAACTTGCTTTTTGATAGAGTTGAGGGGTCTCGATAATCGCTTTTTGATTCCAGCAATCCAAACGATGCATGATGAAAAGTGATTTCCCAACACAATGGTTATATAATTTTTAAGAGTTTGCAAAATTAGTCTTTATCTGAATATCGTCATATCTTCTAGCAAACACCCTTTCTTGGTCGTCTTTTTTTATAAAAGCCTAACCTAGTTCTTAATTTGAAAATTTTTCAAAAGCAAATTTTATAATTGTTAAGAAAAATTAATTCAAAGGATATATAAAAATGCTGTGGATAATAGAGACTACATTTTCTAAATGATAATACTGGTACTCACGCATCCCAATTTTTCATATACGCAAGCTAGAAAACATTTTCCCTTTGGAGTTGTAGGAACTGTGTGGGTCTTTATGGGTTCGATGTCATCTAAATGATTCATTAATTGTTAAATGTAACAGAAATTATATTTAAAAAATTACCATCACTGACTCCAATTTCAGTTTTACATTGTCCACCAACCTTTTTTACATGAGCAAGCACTGACTGCACTATTTTAGGGTCGATCTATAGATTAAATTTTAAGTAATTGAGACTGATATTTTTTAGTTTAACTTACCGCGTAAACAACCAACAAGATAGAAGAAAGGACGACTAACAGCTTCATTTTAGTAATTGTATCTTCTGAGACGTTTGGTTAAAGCTGTTGTTTAAGGAGGTGGTTTTAACTTTTATACCAATTATAGAGGTCAATAGGTCCTGATTAAATTTAAATAACAAATAAGCCTATTAATGTGTGTAATCATAGTTCATATTTACCAATTTGATGCTTTAAAATCTGCAAATTTGAACAAACTATCTTAAGGAGAATATTTTATTAATGCAGTCGTAATTGATAATTGTACAACAAATTAAGCCTCCTACAAACGTTCAGGTGGCTTGTCCGGTTGATCTGCACAGTCCAAGTTTGCGCAGTTAAGCCGTAGTGTGTATATAGGCAACAGTTGAACTGTGCGGGCTGCCAAAGGTCCTCCAGTATCTGTAACTATTAATTTATCGTACTAGTTTGAATAAAAGTTTATTTAAATACAAGCAGTATGTAAACTATGCTCGTTAAAGTAAAATTAACAGTTTTTGAATGTAATCAGTCTTAATAAATAAAATATGGAGGCTCCCAACAATACTTGTTGGGATATTCCATATTTTATTTATTAAACTATCACCCAAAATATAACTAATTTCAACAACACATGCTGCGTTAGACCCATTAAAATACAGTAAATAGGCTTGTTTCAGTTTAACTGTACAATCTTATGACTGTAGACGAATCGAACATCTGTAGGATCCTTTAGAATATACATCATAAATACGTATCTATAAATATACAACTAAAATTGTAGTCGATTGTGCAACACAATCTTTATATTACAGAGTTCAGTGGCCTTATTAAAAGTAAAGATAGGTCGCAGCTTTGCATTGCAAATTCAATTTGCAGCCAACGCATTTCCTTAAGGGCCACTTTACACATGCAAGAATGACTGATAATTTTCACGAAAATTACTCGTAAAATTTTTGGTAATAAAAACGTAAACAGCAATTTATTGTGACAAATTTTTCACCAAAATTTTCAAATCAAAATTCCTGTATTGTAATTTTGCAATTTATTTTTGTTAAAATAATCACTGATTTTTGACAAGTTATTCAATTAGATATTTGCACTTCAAAGAAACGCCGATTTGTGAGTTGTTATGAAAACGATCAGTGTTGAATTTGCACTTCCTTTCTATTGAAAAAAAAGAACGATATTTTTTACAGTATTATAATATTAAAGACAAATATTCTCATATACAATTTTGTTTTTGTACAGTTTCCTATTAATTTAGTCTAGTTCAGAAAATGAAATTTTCACTAAGGCTTGGGCTGTCGAAATTTCAACGCGCTTAAGATCTCGTATGATATAAACGCGCCACTATAACTCAAATACCTTTAACTAAGGAAATATGGTTTGTCTAAGCTATTAAGGATTAATAGTAATGAAGAACACCACCCCACTGAGGCCTAATGCTCTAATACTGTACTAAGATGGCCAATATCAAAAAAATAAGAAAGGAACGATACTGACATGTCTAAAAAATAATGACAAATTTGAAATAATGATCTAATTGATAAGAAAAGTATAACGGATTAAGGCAAACGCGATTAATCTACCCTAGTATGAGGTTACTACAGAAACTAAACATTTTTCAGCATCATTCAAGTGTAGGTGAAGTGAAATCGCGAACAAAAAGTCATTGTCCAATAAATAATTAGTGAAAACTACGGATAATATTAAACAATTAAATTATACACGATTTTCAAATATCTCGTTAATTTTAAATAAGAATCGATTTTTAATTTCATTAATAGGTAAAACACGGTATAATTGGCTAAATTGTAAATAAAGCACAGATATTCTAGTTGAGCATTCAACCAAGACCAGCCAAGATATAACAGAGCGAAGTCTTGGGTCGTCGATATCGTACACGTAGTCAAAACTGATAAATACAGGCGCCACTGACTCTTAATTCTAATGTAAGGGTAATTTACGAGAAACACCCTGTGTATTACGATATTCGGAATCTACCTTTAGAGTGAAGGCAAATACACCTTTGGTAAGGTAGTGATGATGGTGGTTTAAGCTGAAAGAAGCAATGCTAAGCGTAGAGTTTACTAT
This sequence comes from Phrixothrix hirtus, assembly GCA_024586415.1. Classification (NCBI taxonomy): domain Eukaryota; kingdom Metazoa; phylum Arthropoda; class Insecta; order Coleoptera; family Phengodidae; genus Phrixothrix; species Phrixothrix hirtus. The sequence continues at coordinate 1,830 of JAHWXV010125745.1, read as the reverse complement.
TTTACGACGCCTCCTATATACAGAGTGTCCAGCCTAAGATGCAAAGTCCTGTAATGGTCTTATTTCAAGTAAAAGTTGTAGCGAATCAAGTTCTCCACAATATAAAATTATTTTCAAAAATGGTGGACTTTCGGCTATATCGGAAATACACACCAACTTCGTTATTTTAGATACAATACCATAAATAATAATGAATTTTTGGATTCCTTGTTAAATTTTAGGGTCACTTTGATAACCATGTCGTACCGTTTTTGAAGTATTCTAAGTTTTCGAAAAAAAATTTCACTTCCAGTGTCTTAGAAAATTTCAAATATTACCGTAATTGTCAAATTTAGAAAGATGAAGTTTTCACCGTTCGATTAAGTCTGAAAAAGTATATCTTTTTGTTGTAAAACTACCATGTTGAATTTAAAACTTTACTAGGTATGTATGTATATTCAATTTTTAAATTTTTACAATCATGACTAACTTGATGTTTTTAAACAGAATGATTTATTAATTTTTATACCAGTGGATGCGGAATTTAATTTCCTTTCGATTTTGTTAAGATATTAGTGGGTGTATCTAGTATATTATGGGAGATACCCTTGCTTTTCTAATTGCTTTGCAGTTCATGCATGTTGAGAAGCGAAAACCATCTTCCCCTCACAATTTATTAGGCTCGGAACTGGCAGCATTGTTGCTAGTATGTTTAAAAAGTAGCTAACAAAACACCACATGACTACTAGAAACAAACAAAAACACAAACAAGATCAAAGACTGAAAAACCACTACATTATATGTTCGAAATGTTGTCCGTTTTGGACAATGCACAAGTTAAATCGTTTTTGCAAAGACTGCTGTACGTTGCTGAGCAGCTGTGTGGTAATTTCTCGAAACGCTACCAAAATTCGATAATGCGTGTCTTACGCAGTAATTGGTACTGTTGCATAAACTTTACTTTTTATAAATCACCATAAAAATAAATCGCAACTTGTAATATCTGGTGATCTTGGCGGCTAACTGATGGGCTCTCCACGTCCAATCCAGTGATCAGGAAAATAAGCATTCAAAAATTGACGAACTTCGGCAGTATAGTGTGGCGGAGCCCCATCGTGTTGAAACCTCATTTCTCGACGAGTAGCCAATGGGATATTTTTTAACAGTTCGTATAAATTATTATGGAGAAACTGGAGACATAAACCCTACCCGTCAAATGCTGGTCATAAAAGAATGGACCTACGATGTGTGTTCCAATAATCCCGTCCACACATTCACAGACTACCTATACTGGCTATTTACAGTAGCAAATCGATGAGGATTCTCTGAGTCACAGTAATGGGAATTATGACGATTCAAAAAACCATCCTTGTGGACCATGGCTTCATCGCAAAACATTAGTTCATTAATAAAACCTACGTCACGATTAATTCTTTGAATCACCCATTGACAAAAGATCAATCTGTTTTCAAAATCTCTTTCATGAAGTTCCTGATGCAATTGTATACGATAGGGATGATATTTGTGGTTCTTTGAAATCGTCTGCACCGATGATCTGCTGATATCAGTGGCCTTAGTAATTCCCCGCACACTAGACTTTGGATTGTCGTGTGCACATAATAATACCTGCAAATGATTTTGGTCCGTGAGTATAAAAATAGTGAATGGGTGATAGTAGGATTGGTAGGTAATAGTGGGCTGGTGTGGATACTGTAGAGTGCTGGGAGTTTAGGTGAAGGGCGGTGGTAGTTAGAGGGGTTGGTGTATGGGTGCATGCAGTGGTTGTGAAGGTGGAAGCTTTATTGGGTTTTGCCTACCCCACTAAGGGAATGGCGTGATAGGTAGTAGTAG
>JAHWXV010125705.1:0-11541 GCA_024586415.1 Phrixothrix hirtus | reverse complement strand
GAAACGTTTGCCCCCCCCCCCCCAGAATCCAAGGGCAGCCCGTCGGAGCGGGAGGGTTCGCGGACCATCGGCCCTACCCTCCTGGGGTGTAACTTTCGATTTAGGTTACATCATTAATTTTAGTTCCCCTTTCACTCAGGGGATACATTACGGCTAACTAACGCATAGCCATTTATCCTATCAGCACAGTAATACACCCTAGAATTGCGAATTTTTGATTTAGGTTTGCTCCCATAAAGCCTCCGTACTTTAATGTTAGGGTGTTCAACAGTTACCTCGTGAAGGATGTGGCTCTTCGCCATATACGGACGATCTTGGGCATAGAGAGGCTAACGGACCCTATGGTTCTGTATTTGGGTCCTATGCCCCTAGGCAAGAAAAAAAATAAGCGCGTAATTATCTCTCTCTCCTTTTCCTTGACTCTTATTATTATTGTTGTTATTGTTATTATTATTGTTACTATTATTGTTATTATTATTAATATTATTGTTTATTATTATTATTATTATTATTATTATTATTATTGCAACCACTCCTAAACAGTGTAGATATTCTACAAAAACAGATTTTAGAATACTGAGGTTGCATACCACAGCCTAGCATTGTTTCGCTTATTTCAAGTATACCTAATTAACTAGCTCATTGAGTAAAGTCGATAAGAAAATTTTGTTCTAAAGGTCATAAGGGTGTCACTTATTTATCGGATACCTTGTATAATGTTCAGCAATGTGATATTATTTTCTAGGATGCAATAGTTGATGCTCAGTGTAATTTTGTGTGCTGCTTGTAGTATACATTTTTACTACCCATTTGAATAACACATATAAAAGCGTTAAATTGAGATGAGCAGGGGCCTAAAGTTTAAGTGTACTTCACGTGTCGAAGTTTCTGCGATTTATTTCTCAGGGTACTTTTAGGAAGTTAGATTAAAGCATTGCGTTAGAGTTCTTCATAAGTTTATATTCAATGACATAATATAGCATAATAAAATAACAATCAATGGGAAAACAGTATTACGGCACCGGTTTTTATAGGTTATTATATAAAGATAAAAAGTTCATATAATTTAAAAATAAAACAAATGTTCATTATTTGATATTTTATGGCAGAGCCATCTAGTATTAAATTATAGGAGGTAATATTAAAATAAAGATAAAGAGATATCCTATAAAATATGAGGTTTAAATTCTAAATGAATAGAATACCTACATGGGTGAAAAGCCATATAACTACAAGTTCAAATTTAAACAAATATATGAACATTTGCAAGGTAAATATTTGTTTAAATTTGAATTTGCAGTTTTATGGCTTTTCACTCATGTGGGTGTTCTGTTCATTTAGAATTTAAACCTCACACTTTATAGGATATCTCTTCATCTTTATTTTAATATACTTTATTAATTTAGAAATATTACTGAAATTGTTGAAAAAGGTACTAATTTATTACAATGAAAGTTCTATATTTTTCTCATCCTGTATATATTATGATAGTTTACAGAAAAAGATACTTTAAAATACTATGGGAAAATTATTTAAAAATTTATAATTATTTTTATGTTGTTTATAATGTCCAAAAACTTACTACACCTAGTTTAAAAAAATTGTTTGTGATTTAAAAATCGATCTCGTAAAATAATTTGAAAGTTATTAACATCTGCCTATTTATATATTTTTTAAATGATAAGTTTGTTTTTTGGATGCATTATAGAGTCCCCGCCTTTTCTGAAGAAAAAATTCGATGAATGATGCCATGTAAGGTTAAGGACATTTTAATTTTAACTCTGCAGTTGTCAAACATTTGAGCGAAAATATTTCAAGTGGCAAGAATACATACGTATGTATGTATAGATTTTTGAAAACATTAATAGAATAACTCTATTAAATATATAAATTGCCCTTCGTTAATTTTATATTTACAAATGGTGAATATGTACATACATGTATGTTGTATATGTGTAAAACATACATACATTATGTATACCTTATTGTACGAATAAAATTAGGGGCCTTGAATAATATTCGAATTCTAAATCCTACTCTTTCTATTACGAATGTTTAAAGATTTTACTTTCTGGTAAATTAAAATAACAATATATTCGTAGAATTTCTAAATATAGGTTTTTTTATAAATAGACGCAATTGTGAAATAATTATTATACAACATCTGTATAAACATCTACCTCAGTAAATCGTCAGATGATATTTTGGCGTGTGCGCTATTTTCCAATATCCAAGAAAAAGTTTAGCTTGACACATCTTTCGGGAGAGAGGAAGTTTTCATACGACTAAGCAATTCTTAAATCCCCAACTCTCCTAAACAAGAAATATATCTTTACTGTTACATTCAAGGAGTTTGAAAAGAAGTAGGGACTAAAGATAAGATGATAAGGTAAACCAGTTTGTCAATGCGGAAAATTGAAGCCGTGTGGGGGCAAAGGAAGACATAATATGTAACGTATGCTACCCACAAACTACGTTCCAAAAATATAAGCACGTATATGAAAATTTAATATAATTACAAGAATAAATATTATGTGGTAAGTATAAATTGGAATTCTAATTTTCATTAATATTTTAATTTAAATTTTAATTATTAAATTGAATTCCTTAAATAGTTGAGAGCTGTATTTTCCTTTTTGCAAGTGATTACATTTTCTTTTTATTAATTCATTCAAAAGAATAGTATGAATATTTTCCCAAAATTTATTATTTGAATACCTACATACTTTTCAAATTAAAAAGTTTGGATATATTAACAATACCTTATGAATCTTCTCAATAAAGTAAACATGCATCATAGTCTGTCAATTTTATCCACTGATGTAATGTTACAGTATTCTATACATATTTAATAATAAGTAAAACAAAATAAGTTAAAATATTTATTTAGATACATTATTTATGAAAAAATTAAAAATATTTTTAACTTAATCAAGAAACATTTTATAAAATTTACAGGCATTCATAGTGGGATAGTAGTGAAAATAAAAACATTTTGCACACCTTTTACAATAATAATCAAGAGTTATATTTTTCCTGTAGACAATATTTAATTTTAATTTAGAAATGAAGATATTTACAAATTACAAATTATTTAAAGCTACTGATACTATTGCTATTGTAGTGCGTACTAACATGTTATCCGTGATTTCATTCGATATTGCATAGGTTACTTCTTTATTTCTTATAAACTCGTAGATTACATCACATAATTTATTTGTGATGTGGGTTGCAGTCATAAGTATAACTCTGTAGTTATATGTATACGTGTACTAACATATATAATCGATTTGCCTACCTCTAAATATTAAACGTATTTATTCTTTTATCTTAATAAGAATGTACCAGAAAAGAATAAAAACATTAGCAGTATGATTATCCGCAAGTAAATAATGTTATAAATTAAATTTTGTATAACCTCATTAGAGAAAATACTCTGCCGAAGTTAGGTTATGGTTTGAGTCGAAACAAAACACCAAGCTCTACTACAATTTATATTAAAACGTCAATATTTCGGCTGAACAATTTCTACCCTTTATTGGGACGGTACTACAAAATAATTATAATTACATTGAGTTTAATTAAAAATACAACACTTACATAATGCGAGTAGATTGTTATAAAAACTTTATTTGAAGAAACATAGGAACATAAAAATTAGCAATTAATTATTACAGTTGTTAATACTTCTATTTTTATTCCACCAAAGGTGAAAAAGCCCTAAGATTAATACTTATAACACACAGTATAATATACAACGATTCTGAGCAATTTTACAAAATGGAGTAGTATGGAAACTACATGTGTTTAAACAGTTAAAATATTTGAACATTCAAATGACAGTAGAAGGAGAAGATGAAGTAAAAATAACTAAACAATATGGCCAAATTTGAAATACCAACTGTTGAAAATTGACAAAAGAGAGCCTGAGAGGTGATGAATCAAAAATTGCGATAAATTTAAAAAAAATTTTATTACAAGAAATTTTAATTAAATTTGTAAGTCAATGAACATGTGTCAAAAAAGACTCAAAGTTGTTTGTTGATGTACAGGAGGTAGTTATAAATGTGGCTAAGCTCTTCAGTATCGCTGTTGTAATTAAGTGCAGTATTGTGTTTATTAATGTGATACATTTCAAGAAAATTCAGTTTAGACCTTTCTGGTGCTTGGTCTAAAACGGTAGTATTAGTGAAATCAAAACTATGTCCTGTTTCTAGGGCATGTTTAGACAAAGCATTGGATTCCTTATTGTTACGAATGTCATGCAGGTGTTGTGACATTCTTTTTTTTAATCACTGGGAAGTTTGCCGTAGGTGTACTTCGTTGCAAGACAAACAATATACTTTATAAATTACACCAGACTTGTAGTCTTTAGAGATTGAATCTTTAACTTTAGAAAAAAAATTGTTTCGTAGATTTAACATTTGATGTGACAATTTTTAGATCATCAGTCTTTAAGACATTGATTACTTTATCTGAAATATTACTAATATAAGGTAATTTTTTATATGTGACCATATTGTTAGTATCTCTATTGGATGTAAAGGTGGAATAGAGAAGGTTTCTCACAAATGGTTTAGGATATCCATTGTTCCGAAGAACATTTTCTAGCTTTTTTAAGTTTTTATTGAGTAATGACTGATCGAAAATTTTTTGAATACGCTTCTTTAACCCTAAAATATTGTTCCATTTGTAAATTATCGGATGCGCAGACTAAAAATTTAAATAACGGCTAGATCAGGTAGGTTTCTGATACCAATCAAGAATGATGTTATTCTGAGGATCAACAATCGCTTTCGTGCCAAGGAAGGCTAAAGCTCTGTTGGTCTCCTTTTCCAGAGTGAACTGAAGTTTATTATTGTAGCTGTTAAAAATTTCTAAAATGACTTTAAGGTTATTTTGTTAATACATAGAAATAAATCATCTACGTATTTGAAAACGAGAAAACAGCCTTGAGGAATTTTCGATATTACAACATCCAGAAGATGCTCCATCACTATTGTGGCCAGAACTGTGGTTTACATACTACTCCATTTTATAAAATTGTTTAGAATCGTATATTATATTGTGTGTTATAAGTGCTGATCTTAGGGCTTTTTCACCTTTGGTGGAATAAAAATAGAAATATTAACAACTGTAATAATTAATTGCTAATGTTTATGTTCCCATGTTTCTTCAAAAAAAGTTTTTATAACAATCTACTTGCATTATGTAAGTGTTGTATTTTTAATTAAACTCATTGTAATTTTAATTATTTTGTAGTACCGTGCCGATGAAGGCTAGAAATTGTTCAGCCGAAATATTGACGTTTTAATATAAATTGTAGTAGAGCTTGTGTTTTGTTTCGACTCAAACCATAACCTGACCTCGGCAGAGTATTTTCTCTAGTGAGGTTCTACAAAATTTAATTTAGGATCAATCCAACTTTTATTATTCCTACTTAATCACTTATGTAAAAGTTCAACAAGCCCCAGTTAATGTTGAAAAACTGAAATGTAAATTTTATTTCATTTATTAGGTACTGTTTAGCGCCCGTAATAGGACAAGTGAACTGGCAGTAACATGGCAGACATATGACAGTGGCATAGAAGTGATGATACTGTCCTGTGACTTAAATCTCACTGAAGTGTAAGGAATTGCAACGCAATTCAGTTGGTTCAATTTATTTAAACAATAATGTTTTTTATGTATTCAGTTTAAAAACTATTAAACACAAAATAAGTATTATTGAAAATGATTCAAAATTGTAACAACCATAAAGAAGGATGGGGGATTTCCGTTTTATATACGTGTTAATAACAACAAGTTAACGAAGATATTCATTGCATTTGGCTGAGACAAAAGGAAAACTTTATTATAAAAGGTTGTTTTAAAAATACTTTATTAAAAGTTGGTTAATAAATACTTGTAATTTATTAAAATGAAGTAACTTATCTGCGACACATGACAAAAAGTGGTGCATGCAACAATCGTCTGACACTGACGTGATACGTTGCAACTCGCAAATATGCCAGATTACTTCGATATGCACTAACGCATAGGTTTTCATTTACTTAACTTGAAGATGCATATTACATGCCAGATCACGCGTCAAATCATTTGTCACATCACTTCTGTGGGCGCTCTCCCTTATGTAACTTCTATCACAAATTGTTCCACATAGTGTATAATTATTCGCATCTATCTAGTTTACTATTTAAAATCTTTCTAAATTGTGTACAAATATTTAAAGTAGAATGTTATTTTGATGGCTCTTATTTTTCACATAATTCAAAACTGGAATATTTTATTGCAATTTGTTTAATTCATTGAGATTTTTAAAAATGTAAGGAATGAAATACTACCTTTAAATTGAAATAATTATATTTCTAAAATAGTAAATTCATGTGCATCATGTTCTAAATTGAGAATGATAAAAGTGATGGATTGTTATATTTTCTGAATAAACACTAATTCAAATAACTTTACATCTATAATTTTATTGAGAATAAAAACGCTTTGAGGACAAACCAATTCATCACCTTTAATTATATTTCTGAATGATAAATTGTACGAATTACGAAACCTTCGGCAAGGTTAATACGAGGGCCATCTAGAAACTAGTACCCGTTTGCAAAGTTCAAAATAACTATTAAATATTTAAAAAAATAAACGTTTTATTTGTAAAGTACATATCTTAAACTACTTCTCTACATAGTCGCAGTGCAAATTTAAGCATTTGTCATAACGTGTGACGACCTTTTGTATCCCAGTTTCATAATCCTCCGTCGCTAATCCATTGAAATAAATAGTCACACCATCTTTCAGTTCTTAATCACTTCGAAATTTAGTTCCTGCCCAAAAGTCATTGAGTTTTGTAAAGAGGTGAAAATCTGAAGGTTTCCCACTTGAATTGTTGGATAGGTTGTAGTTTGTTTGGCTGCATGCCTTCGCCGTTGATTTTGAATCATCCGTCGTAATTTCTTCAATGTTACATAATATGCATCAGCATTGATAGTGTCTCCACGAGATATGAAAGCAATAAACAATACACCTCACCTATCTCAAAAAACGGTTGTAATGAATTTCCAGGTAGACGCTACCATCTTGAATTCTTTCGGTTTGTTAAGTGAATGAACCTGAAGTCATCCCATTGATTGTTGTTTACTCTCAGGTTTTGCATAACAAACCCATGTTTCGTCGCGAGTGACAATGCAAATCAAAAGAGAGTCTCCTTCAACAGAATAACGCTCGAAAAACAACTTTGCTGTACCCATATGCTTATTTCTGTGCTCATTAGTAAGCACAAATTTTCACATACTTCAGATGGTCTTTAATAATTTCATAAATAATTTTTCCTGAAACATTAGGGATATATTCACAGATTTCATCAACTGAACTCAGCAGTTCGTCCGCAATACTGACGGTCGCCCCAAATGCTCGTCATCATGGGCGTTCTTCTTCTCCAAGTTGAAGTTATGATATCAGTGCCGAACAGATAATTCATAAATAACATTGTCTGCATACACTTCTTTTAATGGACAATGAATATCACATGGTCGAATATTTCCTAAGTTGAGGAATCTAATTACTTCATAAGTGGCGGCGTTACCTATTTCCTTGAACATTATAAATAATCATAGAAACAACGCAGTCAGTGATGGTCATATGGAACTTCAAACACATACAGCAGACATACAACTGAAAGCGTTAAAAATTGACCGACTGCTGCTCTATTCGCTAGCGCTCCATACGGTGCAAACGGGTACTAGTTTTCGGACGACCCTCGTAAAGCAATCGGTTTAAAGAAATCTTTCACAGAATTAGTTCACCATAAATATGTAAAGATGGCACTGTTAACATTAAATATTCACTGTTTACTTTTTATAATCATGATTGAAATCTTTGTGGTATCTAACATACAGACTTTGGCTTATTAGTTAATGCAATTGCTGCAAAATTATAATAAAAATTCAATTGTTGTCAAAAAGTACAGTAATAATTATTTATAGCGAATGCAGGGAAAATATTAAAAATTACGCTTGAATGTCATATGAGCCTTTTTGAGGTATTGCAATATTCCATTAGATTATTCTGTAATAAGTTTGAAGCGTCATTCTAAACGTGTTACAGACTATATTTTCTCTTCCATTACAAATAATAAATATTTTGATTGACATTTTCCTCTTCTGCAAATTAAGCGATAGTTCAAATTTATTACACAATATTATATTTTCACACGTGAATAACAATATGTAAGAAAATCGTTATTTCTATTGAGAAATATTTTGTCAGATTATGTTTATACATCAAACATTGCTTGAAATTCTGTAGTCAATATCAGAAAGTCGATTTGTTAATTTTGACATGAATAAAAACTGCATAAGTTACTGTGAGTTATTTTGACAATAGCACAAATTACAGGATGGTATATTATGATACGTGTTCAGTACATGCTATTTACAGGTCAAGAAAATACATAGTAAAACAAGGCGCTGTAAGACTTACTGATAATTGTATTCACGCACGCACGTGCGTACGCAAGCACCCACGCCCACAGGTGCACATCCTTACACACCCACACGCACACACATATGCACACGTACCCGCGCGCGCACACGCACACGCCCAACCACACACAGACCAATTTCTAAAAACATGATTTTCGGACTCACAATCAGTCAAAAATGACATTTATAAAATACATTGTTATAATTTTTTTTAATATTTAAGTTTCTTGTTATAAACTAATACGTATATAATTAGCCTGGAGAAGCAAAAAATAATAATTGTGAAATATTGGTATTTGTATAAATAAATATTAGAGAGTTCCTTGTTACCAGTTCCTTGAATATTTTATTAATTGATATTTATATTAAATGATTGAGAAATATTTGTAAACGAATAGAATTAGGTGATTCACCTTGTTTATAAAATTTGAAATTTCAAAGATTAAAATTGTATGTAAATAGGGGTTGACGAGCTTTCTAGTTACTCGAATCGAGACACAAATTAAAATTTGTTGTAAATAAATAAAATGTGATAATTAGTAAAGAAAACCTTAAAAGTAGAATTAGTAAACCCATGCAAATAATCTTGAAAGGCAAATGCATTAATTAATGGGCAAAATTAAGTAAGATAACATTCAAGGGTTAGGTTGCCAATATTAGGTAAATTGGCAATTTCATTAATTTATGCATACGCCTACAAACAGACAATCAGTGTGCAAAATAAATATAAGTGCAACATAATAAAGACAGTGTGTAAAAAGGTTGTTGTAACAAAGTGATGTGTGCGAGGTAAATCGGTGTATAACGGACAGGAGATACAATTTCCATCTAAAAGGGAGCAGTTTTAATGATCATCGAAATATAAGGAACGTTTATATACCATTTTCCAACTATTTGTTTAAAATATCTGACAAAAATGTAAAAACCATAGAGGTCGAGCAAAATCTCGAACCCTCTGGAATTTTGTAGCTTGAAAATAAGACATGATCATCCCACAGATAGTTCAAATGGTAGCTGAGGTTTAAGTAAAAGGCAATCACTCCATCAGTAAATCCATATCTTAAAAGATAGACCAAATATTACAGTTTTCTGTGGTTCAAAAAGTTGCAAATCAGTACTTTCCAGTAGCTTTTTGCCGAATTCCGTTATCAAAATCAGTATTTAACCAATAGTCTAAAGAACAGGTTGATGCTCAACTTAATTATTGAAATTTTTATATACAGTTGAGAGACAGTTATTGATCTGCACTAAATACAAGTTAAAAATTAAAATGCAATATTATTCTACTATAAAATATTAAAAGCGAATTAACTACAACAGTGAACAGAAGATTTAATTAAATCTGAAGTATTTACCTGTACAACATAAAGGAATTAAAGAGTTCCACAGCAAAAGTAAATCTAGACGTAACTAATTCAAGTAAGTGTAGAGGTACGAAACTACAAGATAATTAAAATTTTATATTTCAACAAATTATAATGAAAATAATATGCCTTTTATATAATGGCAGACAGCTGTACATTTGAAGATTGTAGAAAGTAATTTAAATTGAAAGATACTGATACATAAACACACGTTTATTCGTTTATTCGTAAAGTATAAACAATTAATTAACAATAATTTTGTGCACCAAAAGTATTGGCAACTTTAAATAAATCAATTTTAACAAACATTTTATAAAATAATGTGTGAACGTTTGGGAAAACATTGAATTAGATAGAAAGAAGACGCCGTTTGTGACTTCGGCTTCCAAGGTGAAGGAAGGATTTCTCTTCACCAGCAAAATAAGGCAATATACCAGGTTGCTCAAAATTTGTGTCTTATGTTTTAAATTTGAATGTTTAATTTATTTTATTTCAATTAAGTATGTAATGTTAAATGTTACGAGAAAATACAAATTGGGAATTTAAAAATTTGAAAAGTGATATTAATAATTTTATGTTTTATAAATAATTGAATGATTTTAAATTAATGAATCCAAACTGAATTTTATAAATACAACAGAAGTTCCATAAAGATTCAATAGACAAAATAATTGTGCATTATAAACAAGAATAATTGTCCAATTTTACTAAATTATAATGAATCATAAATTTTGCTTTGAATAAATACATTTTGATTTTAATTAGTAATTTAATATTTTATTGTAGTCAGGAAATTTAAATTATTTCAGGCACGTATTATATAATCTGACCATTATACAGGAATTTCAAAAAAATTTAATTAACTTTGTCAGGTGAAAAAGTCAAGGTAAGCTGTATGATTAGGTGTATACTTGGGTGCCTGAACAATTGAGAGTGTGTTTAGTTGCCGCAAATTATTTTAGAATACGAGTGGTGTTATATTCTGCTTTACGAACCCATCGCAATTACAAATTATTGGTTAGGAAACACATGAACTATTGATTATTTTAAAATTTGAAAACATTTATTGTACCTTGAAGTGATTTTCTGACGCAATTTTAATTTTCCACGTATATTTGACGACCCCAAAGTGGGGAAATTGAAAATAGATAGATTAAAATTACCTTATAATTGGGAATGGCCGACTAAAGACCAATTTTCAACATATATTTGTAATCCAACTTGGGGCAAAGACAAATCTGCCCACAAATAATTTGAAAATTTTTTATATATTGGAATAGGCTGAGTAAAGAATCATTTTCCACATATATTGTTCACCTAACGTGTGGCAAATTTAAACAAACAACTTTAAAAGTATTTATATATCTGGATTGCCCAATTAAAAGGCATTTTCCACAATATATATATATATATATATATATATATATATATATATATAACGTGTGTAAAAAAACTCGTCTTATCAGAGTCACCTATGGTTAATAAACCTTTGTCTCAGAATGATTTGCAAAAATGTACATTGTAACTACCAAAAGCAATTTAGTTGTTAAAAGTATGTACTTAAAATGTCGGGACATCATTTGTGAAATACTCTTTGACAAGGCACGTTCGCTTTAAACATTTTAGGTTAAGCATTATTTGGTGCGACTGTATTTACAATAAAAAATATCAATTGCCAATAAATTTAC
>JAHWXV010125697.1:0-16213 GCA_024586415.1 Phrixothrix hirtus | reverse complement strand
GGACATCGGCAATAATTAAAAAGACAAAAACATCACGAGAATGGATTAGAAGTGATTTGCCTATTCATAATCACCTAAGTACCCAAATTACTGAAAAAATTCATACCTGGAAAACATTTTTACCAGCATTTTATTCTCTTCCTCTTACGCCTCTTCAGATTTCTCAATTTTTTTTAACAAAGCTTCTTGATGCACATAGTAAAAGAAACGGTTCGCTTTGCTTCTCAAAATGGCATTAAGCTAGAATTTGGAGTTGATGAGTTGAATGCGTTTCTAGGGATTCTGTTAGTTAGCGGTTATAATGTTAATTCTAGGAGGCGCATGTACTGGGAGGAATCGGACGATGTAAAAAATGTTTTGATTTCAAATAGCATGCGTCGTAATAGATTTGAGACTATCATGAGATTTCTTCATTTTAATGATAATCTTAGCATGGGTCACAAGGATAGAACATATAACATTTTCCCTCGCCTTCAAATGGTTAGAAACTTTTTCTATGAATATACAATTTGGGAAACCGAATTAATCATCCATGAAGCAATGACTCCTTGTTATGGGCGGCATTGAATGAAACAGCACATCAAAGGGAAACCAATACGTTTTGGTTACAAGTGCTGGTGTTGGAATTTGAAATCGGGCTATCTGATTGATTTTCGTGTGTATCAACGCGCGAAACGCCAAGAAAATAAATATAAAAAAGAATTTGTGGACTTAGAAGTGGAATTATTTAGGAATTTGCTGATCATATACCTAAAGCTGGAAATAAGGAAGTGATGCCGCATTGTTTATATGCAGATAATTATTTTACTTCGCTTAGATTAATTGATCATTTAACTCTCAATGGAATAGGATATATAGGGGTCATTAGATCAAACAGAACTGAAAAATGTCCATTAGATGATATGAGAAAATCTGAACGAGGAGCCTCTCTAACTTATTTCGATAAAACAAATCAAGTATTGTTTTGTAAATGGAACGACAATTCTATTGTTACTGTAGCTTCAAACTATCAGGGAGCAGCTCCAACTCATAAAGCAACCATGTATTCGTTTGCTGAGAGTAAACGGATTAAAGTTACTCAGCCAAATGTAATAAAACATTATAATGCAAGTATGGGCGGCACTGATTGCGTGGATCAAAATGTTGCTTATTACAGAACAAGGTGGAGATCAAAAAAATGGTACTGGCCTTTATTCATTTTGGAATTAGATGTTTCCATACAAAACGCTTGGTTACTTTATCGAAAAAAGAGAGAAGTAGTTTCAAACGAACCAGATATGGATTTATTAGAATTCAGACGAAGTGTTGCTAAATCATTATATAACAGTTATGGGATACCTCTAAGTAGACCCGGTTCAGTACAATCCCTCCGAAAACGAACAACATTAGATGTTCGGTATGACAATATTGGCCATTTAATTTGCATTCAGGTGAAAAGTACACGTTATGGTTTTTGTCACTCTACCACCAATAAGAAATGTGCTAAATGTAAAATTGCATTACATGAAAAGAGCTTTTTCAAATTTCATACACAAAACATTTAGGTAGTTTATGTTTCTTTCAATTTATTTTTTTAAGAGTTTTAGTTTTTTTAATGAAATTTTTGTGTAATATTGCAAAATAAATGTTTTTAGACAAAATAACCTAAATGCGATCTGTTCTCAGAAATAGCATCGTACGAGCTCGGTGTTACTTTTCAAAAAGTACATATGATATTTTAAAAATAACTGTTGTTTCTTTAAAATATGTATTTATATTCTCACATATTCACTACTTTACAAAATAACCGAAAAAAAAACGTTCTGGGTACTACTGGGTTAATTCAAGTAGTAACCGGCGGTAATAGTAAGAATGATACTATTTACAAAACAGTCTATTAAAGTAAAACAAAGAAACCTTCAAAAATATTCAAACGGTATAATAAATAACTAAAATGATTATTTAAACTAATCTTTACTGCACAAAAAAATCAGTCGTCGAGTGGGAGAAGACGGCGGTCTGTTTTCTTCGTCGCCGCGCGATGCATTGATTTCGACGTGATGTTTTTCGTTTTCTTCAATTTCTGTCCTTGCGTCACTTCTAAGCGTGTTAGATTTCAGTGAACCTCGAGACCTGAGCAGGAGCGCGTTGCTTGCGACGGCGGTTGTGTACGTCATTTATTTTGGCGGTAACCTGGGACGGATCATTAATATGACGACGCTAGGATACACTGCCGAGTTCTCTTGCCACCAGTGCAACTAGACCTCGCAACGTTTGGCGACGTTTGCAGGTAGCTACAGAGCGATTCACCTGTAGGCGACGAGACGTTGACGGTTGCAAGTAATCTTAATTTAGCGTAGTTGCGCTTCCCCTATCCTTACAACTAGACGCGCGACGACACTGAAGATGTTTGGCGTCGAACACAACTGGCTAGCGAGAATCTCGCTTGTGTTCTGCTCAAACTTATTCGGATTGTGGGTTCGGTGTAAATAACACCAAAGGTACTCGATTAGGAGAACCACTTGGGTTGTGCTATTTTAGACCAGGACCGTTCCCGCTGCAAAGCATCTCGGATCAGAACGAGTAGTTAGAATTCGGAAATGTGAATAGGTCTCGAGTTTACGGAGCTATTTGATACAGATTCCAATCTGAAGCGGTAATAAGAATTTTGCAGCGTCGGAAGGTTGATAATACGTCACGTAAATATTGTTAAAAAATTAATTTCAAGATTACTTAACTTTACAGAGAAGCTCTATACGGTTTAGTATGGTTTTACACGGAGCAATGCTCTATGTCGGGTCCCACACAAAGACTGTCTTTCGCTAAGCAAAGGCATCTTATTTATAGGTAAGTTCATATCCTCGGTCTTTATTCTATGAATACGGTCATCAATAGCTTTCTGTGTCTAATATTTAATCAACTTAGATATAAATGTATTTGTATGTTTCCACATTTCCTTGCTTAACAAGAAGCAATACTGTGCAATTGTATTTAATAATTTTTGATTAATTAATTTATATTTAAATCCTCTAAGATTGCTTCTGTTTTAACTATATCGGTTATCAACACAATGTAGATTTAATTCGGACGCTTTTTGCTGAGTTAACTCTTGGGTAATGTTATGCAGTTGTTTACCTAATTTACCTAAAGCTTAATTTATACAGGACTTCATTGGTTTATTTATTTAGTTTGGTGATACTTTAAAAGGGTCAATTACTATTTATACAATCATTTTATAACAAATAAACAAATATCACCCACTCCCGCTCGCTATTTATTTGAAGCACCCTTAAGGTTAATTTTGTCGATATTAAAGTCTTCATTACTAAGCCTCCGGATTTATGAATATTACGAATACGCGTGAATTATAGTAATTACTTTTAAACGCTTTTTGCACTATTGATACGGTTCTGCGGGAAACTAAAGAAATCGAATAACGCCCTTTAAAGGTAGATGAATTTGCTACTTTGAATCAGGGCTAATTATTTAAGCGAGATCTTCGAAAACGGAAATATTTGTCAAAGTCGAAGGTATAACATATGTATTGTACGATTAAGTATATTTTACGCAAGACTTTATAAATTGTTTAGCTATTTGAGAATGTACCCAGTTATAGACGCATTGCAGTTAGTTCCCTAGTATTTGTTGGATAAGCATGCAAATTTTGTGTCCAATGTAGACCTATTTCATCAAAGTTAAAACTAAATGCAGTTATATATAGGGTTAGCAAAAAATAATGTAGATATAGTATTTATGGTGATACAATTAGAGTTAACGCTATAATTACTCATACATTATTCGGTTTTTCCGGCAAATTTTGTTGTTAGTGTTTCGATTTAATCAGTCAATTTCGTGGAATTGATACGAACTTTTGATTTTTATATGGCACCATATTAGTTTCATAGTTTTTTGAAAGTGAACGCTCACATAAATTGGCAGTCCTATTAGCACGTCCTTCTAATTTCTGATTTTATTTGTCTTGACCAACATTGTCTTCTACAGAAGGTATATCTTTTAATTTGTTTTTAAATGATCATGTATGATTGTTAAATCTAAATTAATAATTGATTGAGTTGCCTTATTGAGATACAAAGAGCTGGAACTTTTGGATGTCCTAATTACAAATGCAGTAAAGGAAACAGTTTGTCTTTCATTATTATATGGATATTCTCAAATTTTAGATTTATTAAGTTAATTATAGAAAACAGTGCAAAAATGCGTTTTAGGTACTGTTTGTGCTTATCATATGTTAAATCGGTATAATTAATAATAAGTGACTAATTTACAACTTTATCTAAATTTTCATGATTTGCATAAAATGGCAAACTTTCCTTAGCGTGATTCACGATGCACCATGAGAAGGCGATCTATCCTTGCAATCCGCGAGGCCCTAGAAGGAATCATTTTATTTAAATTTTATAATAGATGCTCGAAATTTTCATCATTCACTCAAGTGTGTAGATTCCGCCGTTTTGCCGAATACTTTTAGTCGCGCCTCCTAACCTACCTACCAATTAAGGCTGTTACATACTGAAGCCTTACGCTAATTAGCAGGCCTATTAGAATGTTTTTCCATTTTCCGATTTTACTTGTTTTGAACATTATTATGTTAATAAAGTTGAACTTTAGGTCTTAATACAATTGGTAGTCTTTAATTGTTAAATCGTAACTAATGATAGATTATTTTACCTTATTTCGAAACAAAGCGGCGCGCGGCGGATACTTTAGAAACTACCAAATTACAGTAAAAATTTTTCTTTTTGTTGTTATAGGGATATTCTTCAATTTTAGGATTACAAAGTTGTTAGTATATAATTTTCTATGTTAAGGATGCGCCAATTATCGAAAGGAATTAAAATAATGCGTTAAAAGTACTGTTTGTGCTTATCAAAATTATTTTTTGTGTAATCACAGATAAATGAGTTACTTACAACTTTATCTAATTACCTTTGATGGCTATTTCAACAAAATTTGAACATTTTCATTATTGTGTGTATGAGAAGAACTGCCGCATCTATTATAACCAGGGTGAACGCTCTTGTTATAAAAAATAATCCTCCTTGAAAAACATGGTATTGAAATTTTAGTTTTTATTGGTTTTGATGATCGGAAAATCTCATGTCAAGGAGCCTGTGATATTCTCAATCGAAATAGTAGGGAAAGAGGAAGTGCAGTTACTGAAACAACCGTTTACATGACGTAATGAAGTGATTTGAAACTAGAAACGTCTACGAATTATGAAAATGGTCTCGAAGTAATGTAAAACAAATTGACCAGGCCAATGCCATAACAAATCAGCTTTCCTTGAATTGCGACATATACGCTTTGTCCATGGGAAACGTTCTTAAATGGGAAAAGTTAAACCTTATAAATTGCATCATTACGAATTAGACAAAAGATTATAACAGAAGTCTGGAATTCTGTGAACTGTTTGATGAACTGCAGAATTAGAAGGAAAATTTACCAATACTAATTTGTTTCCGTGACGAATCAACGTTTTGTTTTAATGGCCAAGTCAAGAAACACAATTTTCCGTAATGGGCACTGGAAAATCCGTACTTGTTTAAGGAATTTCATACTCAGCACCCACAAAAATTGAATGTTTGGACTAGTATTATTAATGATTGACTAATTCACCTTTATTATCCAGGACAATTTAAACAGTCCTTTGTTCTTAGATTTGCTAACAAATTGGTAGTACTTAACTTTTGACGTGTTTTCGAACGAAATTGCCAACCTATGGTTCCAGCACGATATGGCGCCGCCATCTTATTTTGGTGACAATTTTAGGCAGCTTTTAAATCAAAATTTTCCAAATTGGTGGATTGGAAAAGGAAGTGCTATAATAGAATCGCCCCGTCGATCGCCAGACCTTATGCTGATAGATTTTTTCTTATGGGGTTATTTAAAAAATAATGTGTGTGTGTGTGTGTGTGTGTGTGTGTTAATCGATCCAACAGTTTAGATGAATGCCAACAAAGAATTTTATAGCCGAATGCCAAATAATTTCTCAAGACGTTATTTATAGATTCCTAGTTAAATTTGCATATTGTTTACGATAGCGCCAGTAAGTGAATGGTAAAAGTTTCGAGCATCTATTATAAAATTTAAATAAAATGGTTCCTTCTAGGACCGAATGAGATGCAACGATAGATCGTCTTCTCATGGTGCACCCTAGATAACGCTAAGGGTTCATCACATTGTAAAGTTTACTATTTTATGCGAATCTAGAAAATTTAGATAAAGTTATAAATTAGACATTTATTAGTAATTATACCGATTTAATATATGATGAGCACAAACATTGCCTTAAACGTATTCTTTACATTCGTTTCTATAATTAGCACTTACCTAATACAGTGAATGTTATACTAATTACTTAATAATTCTAAAATTGGAGAATATCCTTATAACAATAAAAGACAAAATGTTTTCTTTAATGCATATGTGATGATGACCTTGAAAAGTTCTATCGCTTTGTATTTCAATAAGGCGACACAATCAATTATAAGTTGGGATTTAACAATCAAATACCATCGTTTAAAATTAAAGTAAAAGCTCCGCCTTCTGTAGAAGGCAATATTGGTCAAAACAGACAAAGTCAGAAAACGAAATGAAATGCTAATAGGACCGCTAATCAACGTAAGCGTTCAGTAACTAACAGCCTCAGAATATAGACAGGTGAAGAGGTGTTACTAAAAGTACCCGGATAAATGGTGGAATATACATACTTATTAATTTTTTATAGCGAAATCAATTAATTAAATTAATTTTTTTTCTTTTCAAACAAATTATGAAACTTATATGGTGCAATTTAAAAATCAAAAGTTACTATCAATTCCACGAAATTGGCTAATTAAATCGAAAAATTACTAGACGAAATTTGTCGGAAAAATGAAGTAATGTACCCCATATGAGTATTTATAGCACTAAGTCTAAAGTCTAAAGTCTAAAGTCTAAAATCCAATATCTACATTATTCTTGCTAACCCTGTATATAACTGCATTTAATTTTAAGTTTGATGAAATAGGTTTACATTCGACACAAAATTTGCACACATATCCAAGAAATACTAGGGGAGTAACTGCAATGCATCTATACCTGCGTACATTCTCAAATAGCTAAGCAATTTATAAAGTATGGCGTAAAAATTATTTAATAGCACGGTATGTATGTTATACCTTCGGCTTTGACAAATATTCCTGTTTTCAGAGATTTCACTTAAATATTTAGCTCCGATTCAAATACTTTGAATCTGGCGCTATTCGGTTTCTTTAGTGACGTTTCCCGCAGAACAGTATTAATAGTGCAAAGCCCGATTAAAAAGAATTACGATAATTCACACGTATTCTCATAATTCAGGAAGCTTAGTAGTTAAGACTTTAATGCAGATAAAATGAACTTTAAGGGCGCTTCAAACAAATACTGTCCGGCGCGTGTGATAATAGTTTATTTGTTATAAAATGATTGTACAAATAGTAATCCATCCATTTACAATTTCACCAAACTGAAGAAATAAACCAATGAAGTCCTGAATAAATTAATCTTAGGTAAATCAGCCAAACAATTGCATAACATTACGCAATATTTAACTCAGCGAAAACCGTGCGAATTAAATCTAGATTGTGTTGATAACCGATTTAATTAAAACAGAAACAATCTTAGGTGATTTAAATATAAATAAATTAAATAAAAATCATTAAATATAATTATACAATATTTCGTCATGTTATGCAAGAAAATATGCAAACATACAAATGCATTGTTATCTAAGTTGATTAAATATTAAACAGAGAAAACTATCGATGACTATATTCACGTGATTTACCTTTAAATAAGATGCTTTTGCCAAGCAAAAGACAGTATTTGTGTGGGACTAGACGTAGAGCATTGCTCCGTGTAAAATCATACTAAACCTGTAACTCTGTAAAGTTAAGCCGTTTTGAAATTAATTTTGTAATGATATTTACATGACGTATTATCAGTCTTCCGAGGCTGCAAAATTCTGAGTACCGTTTTAGGTTGAAATCTGTAGGAAATAGTTTTGTAAACCCGAGACCTATTCACATTTACGAATTCTAACAATTCGTTCTGTTCCCAGTTACTTTACTGCGGGAACGGTCCGGGCCCTAGAATAGCACAACCCCAGCGATGCTCCTAATCGATTACCCTTGGTGTTGTTTACACCGAACCCACAATCCGAGCGACTTTTAGCCGAACACATGCTAGCTAGCCAGCTGTGTTCAACGCCAAATGTCTTCAACGTCGTTGCGTGTCTAGTTGTACCGATAGCGGAAGCGTAACTACTCTGAATTAAGATTACTTGTAACCGTTAACGTCTCGCCGCCTTCAGGCGAGTTGCTCCGTAGCAGCTGCAAACAATGCCTGACGTCGCGACCTCTAGTTGTATTGTGTGGCACGATAAGTCGTGGGTATATCCTAGCGTTGTCATATTAATGATCCGTTGCAGTTTATCGCCGAAATAAATTACTCACACGACCGCCGTCGCAAGCGACGCGCTCATGCTTAGATCTCAAGGTTCACTGAGATCTAACGCGTTCAGATGTGACAGGAGGGTAGAAATTGAATGGAACGAAACACATCACATCGTGATGAAGTTAAACAGACCTCCGTTTTCTCCCACTTGACAACTGATCCTTGTGTAGTAAAGATAAAGTTCAAATAATCATTTTAGTTATTTATACCGTTTGTATATTGATTTAACTTTTCTTGGTTTTATGTTAATAAACTGCTTTGTA
The DNA here is from genome assembly GCA_024586415.1 of Phrixothrix hirtus. Lineage (NCBI taxonomy): Eukaryota > Metazoa > Arthropoda > Insecta > Coleoptera > Phengodidae > Phrixothrix > Phrixothrix hirtus. Next base: position 7,475 of record JAHWXV010125697.1, on the reverse strand, counting down.
AATAGTATCATTCTTATTTACTGCAAGATCCTTAATTGAATTAAGGAAATTCAAAAAAGTATGAAGTAGATATCACTGACGATCGTTTCATGACCGAAGTTGGAATCGCGTTATTTTGGCAAAGGATGTCATCCGATAAATAACTATTCCGCAGGAACACCGACCTGAAAATAAGATAAGCGAAGCCAGCCAATTCACCTAAGCCCAAAGAAAAACCCCCGACGGACCTAACCCAGTCGATCGAGCTATACCCGTTACAAAAATGTAATTTATTTAGTTTTTCTATGTACTTAGTAAAATAAATTGAACTGTCACATTATTATTTATCGATACGAATCAAATATAACAATATTGACCTATAAATAGTATCCCGTTATAATTCGGCATGAGACAAGAAAAAAGTTTAGTAGGTAAGACTTCAGAAACCAATCACTATTAAACTATAATCATGTGGGTATTGTTAATTTGTAAGCATTATTCCAGTCTTATATATTATTTATGTTATACAAAATATACATCAGTACATTGACAGAATTTTATGTTGAAAGGTATGTTGTCGAAATAATTCAATATATGTAAGGTGAGCAATATTAGTATGTCAACCTATATCTTTACTATCCATGTATATTTGTAATATAAAGAGCGTATGGGTGTCCATTTTTCGATATATTTGCAGGGTTATTGGTCAAAATAGACTGTTGTGGTTTTCACGAACCTATGCTCCTTTGTTTAGAGCATTTAAGATGTTGGAAGTCAAATTTTAATATCCCTTTTTGTGTTTGAAACACACGTCTAAATTGAAACTGTTATATTGTTGAGCACCGTCCGTATTTACTGTATTCTGAAAGATATTGGAAAGGTTAAATATCCCCTTTATACAATTTTTCAGGTAGAATTCTGAGGCGTTGTCAAACATTTTCTATCATGTACCAACTTCCTCTTGATACATCAAGAGATAAGGACAGTATATATCTTCCTTTAACCAATTTCCTTATTCCTACTTTCTTCACTCACAAAACATTATGGTTGACTAGGCCGTTATTGAATATGCGACACCTTTGCCTTACGCTTTCTTCGCCCATTTTATTGTTCTAATGGACTACACAATTTTTTGATGAATCTCAACGAATTTGTAATATTTCGCTACAAGGAATGTGATTACCGACGGCTTTGCAGGACTGGAAGGATTCTCGGTTTCAGCGCCCATTTTGAACGATTATTAAAAGCAGACAAACACAAACACTGCTGAAAGCCTACCGAGTCACATTACGTTAAAGCACAGAAGTTACTTTCTGGATTGTGTGACGGACCAAACAGGATTCAAGTCCTGCGAGGATTTATACGAACTTCCCAAGCGGATTCAGCATTGACTAGCTAAGCGGGAGCAGTGGATTCTTAATTAACTTACGATGTTTTGCGTGGTAGATGCTTGAGAAGAGTTATACTGCATGAAATCGTTGAAAATATTGAAATGACGCCACTAGCTTTATTTGAGAAAACAGCTATCTTAGCCAAATAGCTAGAAATGGCAAGGCAGCGAAGAAGGATGTTAATATGGATTTGCTACCGAAAAATCGGTAAAATTACTTTATGAACTAGGTTGTCACTAAGTCATGTTAGGTTAGGCGTCGCGGTACCTAAACGCTGAATACAATGCTTCAAGAGGTCGCTAACATTATTTGCATACCTTAAAAACTCCTGAAATAAAAATATAAATTTTATGCTAAGAGAAGTACATGTTAACAGATAGAAATCAAATAAAATACGATGTAGCACAAGAAAAACTTACATTCTGTTTAATATTTTAATGTTTAATTCTAGAAATAAAGAATTAACCAAAATAAGAATTTTGAAGGGGCCCGCGATTGAGAAGAATGCAAATTACAATTTAAAAGAATACAAATGAATGTGACTTAAATAAGTATGAAGTCAAATTTCTTTACGATCCAAAATTCAGTTAATATACTCAAAAAGATACGACCACTTCAGCCATTTTCATCGACCACTTTAACTAATTGACCAAAAGTAAACTTACATACAACATAACTTGCATGAATCGGTTTTACTACAAAACGAAGGGAACCTTCCGTCTTAGGCAATTTACTTCATCTCAAATTTGCATTTTTAATCGTAACTCCAGTACTAAGCAATGGAGAAAAACGTGCTTTTGCCGATTCAAATACTAAGGCCGTATAAACGGGAAACCTTGATTTTCTAACTCCTTGGGAATATAAATTCTACAAAATAGAACATTACACGCAATTACGAAGCATCTTCGTACACAGCGAACGGAAGTCTTGCTACTCTTTACATTTTTACTAAACCAATATATTTACTACTCGATGGTTTCTAAACAAATCGCTAACCAACCAAAACGGAAACGGAGAACTGTTCACTTATGAAAAACTACCCAATCACAGAATTGTATTTCAAAATAGGCCAATGGTGTGGACTATGCGATCGCAGTATAGTAGCACGCTGATTTCATGCATGGTGCCGAGAATTACTGATTGCGCCATCTAATTTAGCTAACAGTTTTAGAATACTATTTCTTATTTGAAATTATTTCCAACAAAACTGAAATAAATAATTGGGATAGGGTTTTATTACTTTAAAGCAACAATTAATATTTGATTTGTTATATTAAAATTATTTAAAATGCTTTTGGAGATGACAGAATTAAAACTAAGATTTCTCAATGTAAACTAAATACCAAGAATTGATGATGTTCAAGGTTACAGGTTACAAAGCATACGACATGCATTTAAAAGAGCTGATAATTATAATTTACCCAAACATATATTAATTAACTTTGATGTATTATACAGAGTGATGTAAACATAAGAAGCCGTTTGACAATTGACGTTGTATATAATTTTTGCAAAGGTAACTTTTTAAATTCACTATTATTTAACGATGTTACTCTTTCCTAAATATTATTCAATTCTGAAAGCACCTTCATCTTTTATTAATTTTGAATAGAATTTTAGCAGAGGTTTTGCATACTCAAGACATTAATCATCCTCGCCTTTTTTTGAAACTTAATAGAAAATTTGATATTTATAGCGACAATATCGTTTTTCAAAATGCATCTTTAAAAATTTGAATATAATAGTATTTGATCTAAATATTGTTACCAAATAATTTATTAGATATTTTCTACTAATTTACCGTACATAACCAGATCATATTTATTGCTGGCTGCAAAGAATACATTACAGAAGATATTTAAACATAATTGTTGCACCATCACTATGTATGCAGTTAATTAATTACATATTCATAAGAAAAGACTTTTTTGAAAAAGGTTTGGAAGGTAATTATTTATAGCATTGTTAAAGCTTCTGAAATTTAAAGTTCTACTGAGATAATTCATTTACACAAAATTGCGCTGTATATATGATAATTGCGAAACAAGGTTTGATAATTTGAGGAGAAGTGTACTAGTTAAATTAAAAGAGCGATCAATACAATCATTAAGATCAATAAATAACCATAAAAAGATATCCTTTTTAAGATTATTTTAAAATATGTCTTGAAGTAGATACTCAAAGACTATTTCTTTGGATAGTATCTATGAAGCTTTTAATAAAATTAATTTGCTTTTAAAAGTAAAGCTTTTAATAAGCTTTTACTCCTAAGACGAACTCATTTATCGTAAAAAGGCTTACAAATAATAATTAAAAATCTTAAATTTAGCTGAAGTAAGTAGATTTATGGCATATGTTAATCGACATAAATTTTCTGTCATTTTTGTCTTGCAAGTACTTGTGTCAAAAATTTATTTATATTTGATTCTCTTACAAAACAAGCATATTTATTCCGCTAACACAAGAGAAACTTTAAGAGGATTCTCGATTACAATGCTGCTATACATTAAGCCTTTCCTAATCTGGAGGGAGGTTTTCCTGTTTGGCCGTCCAATTTAATTAAATTCGTCTTATTTATTTTATTTCCTATTCTACGCCCTTATAGGACTGTATCGTTAAGAAAATGTAATATAGCAGGCTAGTAAATTTTTAGTTAAAAGGAAATTTCGTCGCATTGTATTTTTCAGAAAATTAATGAAATTTATGATTTCTAATTACCAAGCAATTTTCGCTACAATTTTAGTAGCCGAAATCGTTCTTGAAAATTGAATTTAATCATATTTTATGAAAATTTTATGATGATGGATTGAACTGACTACTTTAGAGAATTATTCATCGTTGCTTAAGAATTAACAGACATAAATATACTTCGATATAGTTAATTAAGGGTAACGTATATACATATATTTATTAAACTAAAAGCACTGGGATATATATGTTCTATCTTACAAGCTATTATGTAATTGCTTTGGATCAATAGCATAAGTAGTATTTATGTACTATTATTTCTAAATAACAAGCAACGGATGTGCAAATATGCACACACAATTAAATTAATTGTATCCATATGAATAATTGAAAACTATTCTCACCGTAGTTAATTTATGTAAATAATGTGTTCATTGCTAAATTATTTTGTAATCTTAGATTTAGTTGAAAACATTTTCGTAAATATATTAGCAATGATGAGAGAATTCAACCGAAAGCTAAAATAATGTTTATTACATTTTATGCGCTTGTTATGCTCCCGGCTGCGACATAGCTCCTTTCAATATCGTAAAAGATACTGTCAATGCCTTAATCAACGGAAAGTGTTTAGAGAAGCCGCTTCCACCATGAGAGGGGAGAAAGAGAGCATATAGAGAGAGAGATGGAGAAAGTTAATAAACCTAATACTTGAGGATAGTTAACTTAGGGCTGTTACTAGCGTAGTACGTTAAAAATCTCGAAGGATGAAATGGGTTCCAACTTCGACTTTTTGTAAAATCGAAATATTACAATTCAAAACACAACAGCCAAAGATGGAAAGATGACTAAGATAATTTACTTTCATTAACAAAATAAGTTAGCTATTATAATAAATAACACGGTAGAAAAATCAGTACGAATGAAAGACTCAGAAGCGTTACAAGTTATTAGCAGTTTAAATATCATTTATAAAGGAAATAAAACGACAGAAAAGTACAGAAGAGTATTGGTACGTTTGCCCTTAATATGAAAACTGTTACTACATACTCCATTAATAAAGTAACAAAGTACCAAAGTACCAAAAAATCGGTGCTCTGTAACCGGAGGTACGCTATGAAAATTACATAGTATAAAATGAAAATTTTTATTTGGTACAAATATAGTATCGAACAAACTAGAAAAAGAGCTAAATTAAGAATAAATTTAAAAGGAAACTTACAAACCAGTGATTCTAGACCTAATATTAAAAATAATACATGCATAGGTACATACATGTTATATCAAAATTAGGCCTAAAAATATTATTCACCAGTAAAAAAATTTGTTGTCTTTGTTTATATCCATTTTTCAAACTCATACATTCGACCTAGTTCTCAACCTTCAAGGAGGCTTGCAAAATATCATCGGACACATTGTCAATAGATTGTAGAAGTCTTGTAACAGTCTTAGTAGCAAAAAGAGCCTCAGAATAACTTAGCACTGAATATTCATGATGTTGGACGTTATTTTCACTTTCGGCATCAGAACTGTGAGGATCATGTAGTACTTCATTTAGCCATGAAACTTCAACGGCGCCGATGTTACTAAATTATCGTCGACTGTCGGAAAATTATCCAACTCGGGAAGATAAATTTATGCATTGGTTAGAACTCAACGGACTGCGTATTCAATCACTAAGGCGAAACCTCCCAGTTATCATCGTCGATAGGGTCTTCATAATTATTTTTGTATTTCTCTATTCACTGGACCAAAGGCAATTGATCGTCTGCGTCAAATTCGTAGATAGATTGATGTGTCAGGCTAGCATCTCGAAAACAGTTTTTAATAGTTGTCGACGAAACTTCGCTCCAGGATTGTGCAATTAATTTCACTAAGTCTAAAATAGTTATGTTGAAAGGTTCTTTATTGTCCAATGATTTGATCAGGCGAAACATAAACTGTCTACGATAGTATGTCTTAAGGCTCTTAACTATTCCTTGATTCATTGGTTGCCAAACTTAAGTGCAATTTGGTGGCACCCATTGTAAGATTTGCGCTTTTTGAATGTGCTGCACAATTGTCAACTAGAAGCAATATTTTTCTATTTTGACGTCTTAATTTTTCATCCCAATCCTTTAAATAATTTTCAAAAATCGCTGAAGTCATCCATACGTGCTTGTTTAACTTATAAATGTCAGGTATATGTTTCTCATTTTTCATGCACATCGGCCAATAACAAGAAGTTTGCATTTTTCACTACCCGTCATATTTGCACAGACCCAAACTTAGATTGCTTCCCTTCATATACTGTTTCCCATAAATTTAAGGGTTCGATCTGGAGTCATCTTAAATAGTCCGGTCCCGTCACTATTAAAAATATTATGACAGCTGTAATTTTTCGCAATACCGGGCCCCTTGTCTTCTAGCTAGCTCAATACAACTTCTTTGTTCACATAACCTGCTTCACCAGACACTTTTCCAACGTATATGTTATGACGAACTCTAAAAGGTTCAAGCCAACCTGTTGAACATCTAAAATCGTCACGCTGCAACCCTCTGGCTAAATTCTGCACCTTTGCCTTCAGCACTGCACCACTCATTGGAATATTTTCGGACCTTCGTATCTCAAACCATCGTAAACGTACTTGATCTACGCCTTGCCGTAAGGAATTTCTAATTTTTCTAATCTTGAGTGATTTATTGTCACTTGCTTATTTAATTTTATTCCGATTGTTCCAAGTGGTAGAATTTGTTGTCTTTGCAAGATTTTTTCTTCGGGTAACTTCGGTTTTACTAACGCCATTCTCAACACGTTGAATAATTTCAATCTTTCCTTTAATTGTAATAGACTTTCGTTGAGTCAAAGTTTTAACTCAATCCGCCATTTTAACTAAAAGAAAACTACATAACCAGGCACTCATTCCAATAAAACGATCAAATTAAAACTGCCGTCTCAGCTAGGTCTGTTCAATAGAAAATCTTCCTACTAATTACTAGGAAGCCCCGGCGACGTCAGCCGCCAGTGATCGGGTCCATAGAACACGAATACCTAATTGGGGGAACCACCGTTCTGTAATAATGTACTGTAACGTTTACACGACCCTATAGAATAACGCGAAACGCGATTTAAAAAGAATTCATATTAATTCTACGCATTTTCGCGATATTCTTAAATACGCGAGTGTAATTAAGAAACATTGAATTAAGAACTTGATAAACTGTAAGAAAGTGAAAAGTATCGAGCGCGGGTGCCGTAATTTAACTTAAAAATTAGTAATAGAAATATTAATTAAGTAAAAGCAACACTAAAAATGCTGTAAAACAATTAAACAAGATTTCGCAACATAATGCAATCAAACACCGGAATAAACCGAAAATATTCAAGATCGTTGTGATAAACAGTCACAAACGACCAAAATACCGATTTCCGATTATTAA
>JAHWXV010125679.1:0-24547 GCA_024586415.1 Phrixothrix hirtus | reverse complement strand
CCACGTGAATACAGCGTAATTAAAACCACTAAAAATTAAAGAAACGAAAATCTACGTTAGCAAATTCTATTTAGAACCTATGCAAAAATAACGACTTACCCTAATCAAAAGATTAAGTGGTCAAGAAGCACAAATATAGTAAAAGTTATTAATTAATTCGATAGAACTGGTGCGTCACCTAGCGCATTCGATTAGGAAAATGCCTTGAAATGCGCGTCGAAACGAAACATATGCAAACACATCTGTTTGCCAAGCTTAACAAATTGAACTTAGTATATACAAAAGAAAGTTAGAATCAACGTTATAAGAATGCTTGTTTAACAACCTTGAACGCAAATAGTTTGATCAAATAAAATTTATTTGAAAACCTTTTGTGATTAAATATTAAATGCCCTTTAATAATATTTTGATAAATACTGTTAATTAATTATTGAAATAGCAAATAAATCCTAAATAGTTCATAATTAAAAATAAACCGTTACAACCTTAGCTTAATAAGAAATTAACATTTCCATACCGTTTGACTATACTCGGTGATGGTAACTTATTCTTAATTAAATCTCTAGCTATTGACATTTATTGGTACACAACATTCTCTTACTATGCACTCTCTATACGTGATAAACTGTCTACGCGTTACAAGTTTTTTTCGCTCAATATACTATTGTGTGAGTATAGGAATCTAAAACTAAACTCCAACGGAATAATTTTGGATTATGTGAAACTACCTTGTGTATGGTGCTGTGGTTTATCACTATTTTGACTTTATTGCATGACAGATCAATTTTGAACTTATTAATTTCGTAGATAATAGCAAGCAATTTTAGTTCAGAAGCCGAGTAGTGTTTCTCTTGTTGGAATTTTCTACTACCATAGGTTATTGGTTTTAGCTCTCCTGCTGAGGTTTCTTGCGATAAAGTGGCGGACACCGCAATCCTGCATATGTCTACGTCAAGCACACGCACTATAGACAGCATCCTGTAATATTTTCATAAAATTGGATAATAACTCTTTCAATTCGCTTTTCTTTTGTATAAAATCTGTCAATGGACTGGCAAATTTTGCATAATTTTGATTTGATTTTGATAAAATCCTTGGAATTACCTTATTTTTTTTGTGCTTTGGAATAGAATATTCCTTAACTGCTCTAATTTTTTCCAATTGTGGTTTATTGTACTTACGGTTACTGACCTGCCAAGGTATTTCACTTCCCCTTGAGCGGTTGGGCTTTTCTTAGGTTTCATGGTTAATCCGAGGTTATATGTTCTTCGGACCACGTCTTTTAGGTTGTTAAGGTGCGCTTGTAAGACGGGCTATAAATAGCTTTAAACCTTACAAATCGTCAGGCAACCGAGGTATATATCCTGCTCTACTTGAATAGGTAATCTAAATTTTTGATTGTAACCTCCCAAAACTTTACAGGGTCAGCTTAGCGCTAGGCTATATTTTGTAAGCCTGGTATCAGTCCAAGGTGCTTTTCTTAGCTAAAACCGCAAGGCGATCTTAAGAAGAGTCCAAACCATTTCGTCCAATCAGAAGAAATAGAAAAGATGATTGCGGAATATATACGTAGTGTGGTGCTGAAGTACTTCCCTCTGCATCATTACCAGTATGCCTACCAATCAGGCAAGTCTGTAGAGACAGCTCTATACGAGCCTGTTTACTGGATCTAAAAGATACTGGCTCAAAAATAGACAACCATGGGAGTTTCCTAGATATCGAAGTGGCTTTTGACAATGTTACATTCGACTCTATACACTCAGCTGCATCTTATTATAGTGTATACCTCAATATGTTATTATGCATAAGAAACCTACTTGAGGGCAGAGTTTTCACAGCGACCCTAAATCGTTGTAATATAGCGGTCTTAGCCGCAAGAGGCCGTCCACAAGATGTCGATATATCACCACCATTATGGAATGTAGTAATTTCCGACCTATTAAGGGCACTAAATTTTAAAGGGTTTTTTGTTCAGGGCTATGCAGACTATATTGTCTTGTATATCACTGGGAAATTGGAATCTACTATTAGGATCGTCACCTAAGATGCTCTAAAGATGGTTACTAACTGGGCCAACCTCGAACTGCTGGTATTCAATGCCAGAAAAACGAAGGTAGTTCCCTTTACCATAAGGGACACTCCAGGGAATCTCTATATCACACAAAAAACAATATTTTGGAATATTAATGTTAAATATGTAGGCGTAACTCTCGACCAAAGACAAACATGGAAATGCCACATATTGGAAAAAGCACAGAAAGCGGCAGTGATCTTTTGAATGTGCTGCCGTATCTATGGGATTACGTGGGGTTTGAGTCCCAAAGCGATACATCAAATATATACGAAGGTGGTCAGATCAGCATTATGTAGGATTTGTTTGGTGGCCGGCCGTTAGGAGCCGAAACAACTACACTCATATCTACAAAGTACAACGTATGGCATGCTTAGGAATCGTCAACGCCCTAAGAACCATACTAACTGCAGCTCTGGAGATGTTTCTTGATTTGCCTCCCTTGTGCCTTCTAGTACGGACGGAAGCAATGGGAGGTGCATCCACACTGCTTCAATCTGAGTGATAGTGAGGTGAGAGCTACAGCTAGGGCAACACTTCAATCACTGACAGCTTACCGAGCTTATGCTGTGCTGCAGGTAATGGTGTTACCCCAGACAGGGCCTTCAACGCTCCATTCACCACAGCTTTGCGAATTGGATTAATGATGCTCAGTAACTGCTCAAGCGTAGAGGCATACTCTGGTTTATGGGTGGATCAAAATCAAGCAGCTCCGCTGCAGCAGGTATTTTAAGAAAATTTCCCAAAATGGAAGTAACCATTTCATTAGGACACTACGCTTCTGGATTTCAGGCTGAAATGCACGCAATTTCTGCCTGCACAGAAGAATGCATTAGTAAGGACTATCACAACCTACACCTCACTATCTTCACTGACGGCGACCAAGGCGCCGTAAAGACCCTATTGAACCCCGCCATATCATTTAGGTTGGTGTGGGAATGCTGGCAGAAATTTAAGACTCCAGCATATAGGAACAATGCAGTAACTTTTTGCTGGATTCCTGATCATCAGACACAGGCAGGTAATGAAAAGCAAACTTTTTGGCTAGGGCAGGTACCGCTATGCTATCAGCTGAACCCAACATCGGCTTACCTGACACCCTTTTTAAATCCACCATTGAGACCGTCCTATTCTTCAGGTTCAAACAACGGTTGGATAAACAAACCTTTACGCAGTCTAGGGTTTTAATTTTAGTTCTAGCGTTTAAATAAACTGAATTCCTACTTTCGGAAAGAAATCCGAGCTTATAGTGGCGCCCTGAATTCTATAGCTTTAAAAATCACCTAACTACAATTGGAGTCTAACAGGATCCCCTCTGTAGGAAAAGTAATGAAGACCATGGAGCATAATTTCATTTATTATCCGATTTACCAGCTTTGGGCAATGCCCGATAATCTATTTTTGGTCTCAATTCTCTGAACTCGACAAAATCCTAAATGCTCCCCAGTCCAAGATCTGAGGTTTCTAAAAATCTCAGGACTACAGGGATAGTTCAATGGGCAATTAATACAATGGGTCTAACAGGCCTGAGTATCGGTTCGTTAACCGAACCTACCTTGACAACAACAACAACAAGCAAATGGGTACAGGCGTATACTTCTGAAATCTTTAGCATGACGTCTATTAGCCGTAAGAACACTGACTGCGAGTTCTTAGCCCCATCGACATTTGCGTAAAATTACCTTCCGTTGTTGTCATACCGAGAAACGTTTAACTTTCCTTTGCTACCCACACTGGAGAAGGATTCATTTACTTAGGTCGAATAAGATTATATATGTCGCTGTCGCTATTTTTTCGAGTAAGTGCTCCATACTATTATGGCATTTAAACTTTTATAGTTTATACAGGGCAGGAGGTCTTTGCCTTCTATTTGTTCTAAAAATAGAGATGCACCGTACGGACTATTTTAACAGTAAATTAATCCTAACTGTGTTAATTTCTCTATCCCTTTCCAAATGATCGCCGACAGCACGAGGTTTCTTTTATAGGATTGTAGTCTGATTGGTTTCTCGTCGATTAACTCAAGCCTTAATTCACTGAAATTTGTTATTCCGTACACATCGTCTAGATGATTTTTATATTGTTTATTTTCATTTAACTGGTCGATTTGACACGCTGATTCATCTATCGAACTTTATTCTGTTTCCGGTGTGAGTAATGGCGCATTTTCTTCAAAACGAGTTGGATACTTCGTTAATACAACTTGGTGCAATAAACTTTTAAGATTTTAATATACTTGAATGAAAGACAAGTTGATTTTTATCAAGTTTAGGTCGATTATTTATTAGAACAATTTCCATCTAACACTTCGTAAGGTCCGGTCTAATAACACCCAAGTTTATGGTGTCTCGAAGATCCTAATAGTAAGACTTTTTACCCTTTCATTAATTTTTGAGGTTTTCCTTTTTACTGTAACATTTTTATGTTGCCTTTTGCACTTTTTATGATTGCATTGTGTTTCTTGTAGCGCCTCGTGGGCCATATATACGTGATTTGTAACTATATCAACCACATGTTGGTCTTTCATTACTATGCCCAGTCATTTCACTTACGTTAAGGCGGTAGAACCTATGGGACCAAGTGTGAATAATGATTTACCGGGTTTCTATTCTAAGGTGCTGTTGATACTGTTAAATATTGCGAATATTATACAGGGTTTCCACAAAAGAACTCCGGGGTTTTAAGGTTAAATATTTTTATTAAATTAAAATTTGAGTTAAATGTGTTATACATGAATTTGAAGATAATATTCTCAACATTTTATTACAATTTAGTAAATTTCAATATAGGCCCCATTGGCGGTACGGCACACATCCAAACGAAGGTCTACCTCTTACCAAGTCCTGTTCAGAATATCTAGGGTGACGGTTGCCACGCAAGCGAGTATCCGTTGGCTGAGATGGGTTAGATCTCGAATTTTCTTTGCATAAACGAGGTTCTTCACATGTCCTCAGAAGAAAAAGTCAAAGGGAGTCAAATCTGGGCTCCTTGGAGGCAAAGAAGTAGGCCATTCCCTTCCAATCCACGTGTTGCCGAATCGAGTATTGAATGCTTTTCGCACACGCAAACTAAAGTAAGGTGGTGTGCCATCTTGCTGAAAGTGGACAAAACCCTTCGCCTTAAAATCATCCAACTGAGGAAAAACGTACTCTTCTAACATGTCACAATAGACATCAACACTTATTGTCTTTTCAACAAAACTGAAGTGACCTATAGCTCTGTCATACATAAGGCCACATCAGACATTCACTTTGGGTGAGTCACGCTGATAAGCAGTGAACTTATGAGTCGGCTGTGAACCCCAAATTCTGCAATTGTGTCGATTAACAGTACCGTGTATATGAAAAGTTGCCTCATCGGTAAAAATTATATTTTTTAAAAAATTGTTATTTTCGTCAATTTTGTTTAGTACATTAGTAGAAAACTGAAACCTCTTGTGCTTATCTTTTGGTTTAATTTCATGCAAAATTTGTAACTTGTAAGCAGTTAAAGAAAGCCTTTTGTGAACTACCGTATAAGCAGCTGATATCGGTATCCCCAACTCGATGCAGCGTCGTGTGAAGGATTTTTTAGGGCTTTGTAGGCATAAAGTTCGGATTCTGTCAACATTCTCTTCTGACACACGCGGCCTACCAGCCGACCTTTGTTTGCACACACTTCCTGTTTCTTTAAATGCACTTAGCTAATGCCGAATGGTTTTATCCGTAAGCGCATCGCCACCACAAATGCGTCGAAAGTTCTTCTGTACCGTGACAACTGAACGAGTTTCTACGAACCAAATAACACATTTAACTTTTTGTTGAGGCGTCGCCATTGCACTGTACTAACTGAGAACGAACTGCACTTACTGACAACTAAACAATATATGTAGCGACAAACATACTGAGTTAACGTCTGCTACGTTATTTCAAGGTCAACGCTCTGTGGTGCTGCTAACTGTTGCGATAGACACACTGAGTGAGAGTTTTCTACGCTATTCTAGTGTCAACGCTCATATTGAAATTGCTAGATTGTTATAAAATAATGAGAATATTACCTTCAAATTAATGTATAACACATTAAACTAAGATTTTGATTTAATAAAAATATTTAACCTCAAAACTTCGGAGTTATTTTTTGGAAACCCTGTATAACCTAGGTCTCATTTCTATTGTACTTCTGGTTCATATGATAAGATTGCGCGTAAGGAATCTTTGATAATTCGGTGGACTACCTCAACTGCCCCCTGTGTTTCTGGATGATGTAAGGAGCTTAATATGTGACTCACTTCGGTCTTACGCCATAATTCTTGCATCAAATCTAATCGAAAATTAGACTCAACATCGCTGTAGATTTCTTTCGCCCACCCAAAACCGCATAAAATTTCTATTAAGTGGAAACAGAGCGTTTCTGTTCGCTGGTCTGTCATCGGTGTCGCCAAGGGATATCGCATACTTCCACTGGCCACCATAGTTATGTATTTATCATTGGAGGTGATCCGATTACGTTTATTATTAACCGTGTCCATGGTTCAGGTGTAATTGGAACTCGTACCATTTTACTCGGTATTTCCCTTTCCTTCCCAATTTTTGGCATGAAGGGTATAAGCCGCAATATTATTTTATTGCTCGTATTAGGCCACCAATAATGCGTCAATAAATTTTGCGTGCATTTATTGTTTCGATCGTAAGTAGGTTCATGATATTGCTTAAGCAGGTTTACTCACAAAGAGGTAGGCATTACGATATGCGGTTTTTGAAACGTCACCTGGGTCCTCTCGGTTCTGTTGTCAACTCGTGTTCTTCCTAGTAACCTATTACTTTCTTTGAAGCTGCTTTGTGATTCTTTTGATTAATCATATTTTTATTTTAGCGATTTTAATGTTTCATCCCTTCTATGTCCTTAAATTAGTGTATTACTGGAATCTTCGTATTATTGCCGGTCTGCTTTTCTTCAGTTGCTTTATCACTCTTGAGATCGCATTACTTCACTTATTGTGTCGGTTACTTTTCGAGCATTAATTCCTAATATTATGCAATAGCGCTAGGTTTCTCATACACCTGTTTCTAAACAACCGGTGAACATATTACTCTGAATGAACGTTTCTTCAAGTGGTATCGCTATCACTTCTTGCGAGAAGACTTGTCTAATGTGGACGCATGCACCTATGAGTTCGTACGATTTAATTAAGCTTATGGAAGCACCTATACTATATAATGCGGTAATTTCGTTCCCGTTTGTATTTGATTTATATTCAAAGACTTTCCTAGTGGACACCGTGGTGAAAGGACGTGTTTGCGAAGTGAAAGTTTAGTTATATTTGAATTTGCTAGTAAATTTATATTAATTAAATAATCTGTGATGAAATTGTGTATAGATTTTGATTGATTGTGTTTGTAGTTAGTTTCTGAACAATAATAAATAACAAGACTCTGGTAATTAGAATAGTTTATTAAATAACAAACGGAATGTTTTATTCATTTAATAGAAAGTATAACAATAAATACAAGGCCGAGTGTTCTGAATGATGGCGGTGGCTTGTCTACGCTTGCACTCGTGCGGTGTGGGTGGCCATGATCTCCGAGGCGGGTTCGACGTCCGGGCTTGGAACCACCTGCGCCTTTAGAGGGAAATGGCAGAGGTCATCTTCGGATCCGGGCTCCGCTATGGAGGTCTGCGTAGAGACGCCAGGAATTTGCAGCGAAACTCTGCAAAACGTAATTGCAAGGGTTAATCTCGCACTTTCTGGAATGTTAGATTTTATAAATACTTGCTAGGCTGGCGTTGAGAAGAAATCTGGCACCGTGAGGGGCGTCTCAGATGCCCAGGTGACACTGAGCGAGCTGGTAACAATTGCAGTAGCTGCCGAAAGTAAACATGCCCCTTCTGTCGATTATGCTTTGGAGAGGGCCGCACGCGAATTCTTCAGATTGTAGCAGCCTGCTGCTTCGACTGCGACTTAGAGTAGAGTGGTCGCGGCTACGCCACGCGGGAGTGGAACTTATGCGCCAACTGCACCTCCTGCTCATCAGAAAAGATTCAAGGCAATTATTAAGCCAATTGACGAATCAAAGGTGTCTTCTTCGAAGGATAACTTTAAACTACTTACTACACAGCTGACGCCGGCGGAACTTGGCATCAAACCGACGCGAATGATTAAACTCGCCAATAAATCGGTCTTACTGGAGATGGTAGACGATTGTTTGGGTGGCCTTGTGGGGCATCTTGCTCGCGCCAGGGTGCAGCTTGCTGCGGCGGTACAAGCCAAATCGTGGCTCAAAATTATTATTTATGATGTGTCTGCAAATATAAGTAAACATCAGCTGACCGATGAAATTGGAAAGCAACATACCTGCAGTGTAGCGGGTCGGGTAGTTAGGACTGTCTTTCTTGCGGGTAGCGGGGGGGGGGGAACAGCAAACTGGGTACTGGAGGTGCATCCAGGGATGCGGAAGGCTTTGCTATTTGCTGAGCGCCTTTATTTGGGATGGTCGTCATGCAGAATACGGGATTTTGTGAGAGTTGCAATGCTGCAACAGCCAGCGCTTTGAACACGTCTCCAAATTCTGTAAGTAGGCAAAACAATGCGGCTACTGTGCGCGCTCTGAGCATGAGAATAACGACTGCCCGTCGCGAAGAAGTAAAAATCTGTACAGGTGCGGGAACTGCTTCCATGTGGGAGCTAAGCCTGAACTTGCTAATCAAGATACCTCTGATTCTAACTGTCCACTGTACCAGTGCCGACTCCAGGACAAGGCGAACAACACAATTTATACGACAGAATGATTGTTCTGTCGGAAAATCTCAAGAATTCCCGAACATTTACTTTAGAACTTTATCGATATGTCCTGGAGCACGGCGCTGACATATTAATGCAGGAACCCTACATGGTTAAAGTTAATGATAAGTATAAGCGACTCACATTGAGTGGATACAGGTATCTGAAATATAGCGATCTAAAGCTCAATAACGTAGTTTTAGTTAAAGACCATTTTTGTGACTGTGTTATACTTCCGAGTTTGTGTAATGAAAACTTTTCTACTGTGTGCTTGACTTTAAATGAAACAAACATTTACTGCGTGAGCGTCTATTTGTCTCCGTTTAGTAAGTAACTTTGCTGGTGAATTAAACTTTTTGAGCCAAATGTTGGATAATGTAAGCAATAAATTTGTGTTGGTTTGTGGAGACTTTAATGCCCGTTCCGAGCTTTGGCACGATATCATGACGAACTAGCGAGGCAGAATACTCGAGGAGTTCGTGGTCTACGCGGACCTGGAAATTTTAAATGTGTATGTTAAACCATTTACGTTTGAATCTGAATTGGGCCGCAGTAACATTGACCTTACTATTATTGGGTGCCCTCCGCCAGATCTTGTGTTTGTTTAGGATGTTCTAATCGAAGTGCATAGTTTGGACCACAGGACGCTTTCAACGATAATTAGTGGCGCCGATATTAGTAGACACCCACCGGAAATCGTGAAACATTGCCCTATTGATAAACTGGAATCACCGAATGGCCTTGTTAAACTAAACAGTGAGCTAAATTCGAATTATCACGTGCTTAAGCAACCTAGTGTTATAGACTGCGCTGTGCGTGACCTGATCCGGGTTATTCAAGAAATAGTGAACTCCGTGGCAATTCGCCGGATACGATACCCAACCAGGCCGGATTGGTAGACAGCGGAAGTGGAGACCGCCAGGAGGGAATATCTAAAACACAAGAGCAACCTATATAAAAATGTGAATGCAAACATAAAACAACAACTCTTTGACATCAAGCGCAGCCATAAACAAAAATTTTTTCATGGAATAGAAAAAGCCAGGAAAAAATCATGGGAAAAATATGTACACAAAGATCTGGCTGTCAACCCCTGGGGTGCTATATACAGGATGGCTCGAGGGAAGACTCTCCGACCTGGCCTTTTTACTTCTGCTGCGGGCTGCGGAGGCAACGAGTCACGGACGCCGGAGGAGGCGGCTCGCAAACTTCTCGTAGCTCTGCTCCCGGATGACGACCGGAATGTCAACAATAACGTGCAACGCTCTTGGCAGCACGATTATGACACTCTTACAGATTTGGCGGGGGGAATTTGATCTGCCCACGTTGGACGACTTGAAGGCCTCCGCTGCTGGGATACGTACTGGAAAATCCAGGGCCTCGATTGCATCCGCGGAGACGTAGTTAAGGTTATTTTGGAAAGCATTAACAATTTTGTATATAAATTGGTTTGTGCATGTGTTCGTGTTTCGTACTTTCCACGTGTTTGGAAAAATAGAAAACTAGCTTTAGTTCTCAAAGACTTTAATGCTCCGCCGGGAAATCCGAAGAGCTACCGTCCAATTACTTTGCTTAACGAACTTGGCAAGGAGTTTTAGCGAATAATTAAAGTTAGAATACATAATGAACATACCTATGTACATTATCCGAGACAGTTTGTATTTGTCCGTGTTAAATCTACCATTCTAGCGCTCCAGCGGTAGTTGCAGGACATAAACGTGAAGAAGCGCAATGTGAGTTCGCTCTTTATTGACATACAGGGTGCCTTCGACTCCCTGTGATGGCCGGGACTGCTACAGGTGTTGAAGGGGTGGGGCCTGACTAATAAAACGCAGACATTAATTAAAAGTTATTTAACGGATAGGAGTGTAACCTACCAAATGTGTTATGGACCTCTCAGGAAGATACTAACCAAAGGCTGCCCTCAGGGATCAATTCTGGGTCTCACCCTTTAGAATCTTTTACTGGACGACCTACTTGAAGAAGCTCTTCCTAATGGCGCATCTATACAGGCATACGCTGACGATCTTGCATTGGTTGTGGCGGCTGATGCCAGGCATAACCTCCTCAATTTGACGAACGTCGTCCAGGGATGGGCAGAGCTAACGATCTCTGCCACCAAAACGAAGCTTTTAGTAAACAGTTCACGGCGCAGAGCCCATCAACGGGACTTAAATTTCCGAATAACGGCAATAAAATCGAAATTGTAAATAGCTACCAATACCTGAGCTAGCCTATTGATAGCAAATTAAACTTCGAGTAACACATCAGACAGGCAACTGACCGGGCCCGGATCCCAGACTCATAAATCTGGCACGAGTTTCCTGGGGAGTTGACGCGACGGGGCCAGCTTCCACCATCTATAAGGCCGCCATCCTCTCCATGGTGATGTACGGTTCCGAGGTATGGGGCTGCAAACTGAGGAGCTATAACATCAACCAGAACCTAAGGCCGATGCAGGCCATGGCAGCCAGGTTTGCAACCCGGGTTTACGGCTCTGTCTCGGCGGACGCGGCAGATGTCTTAGCGGGATTCCCACCGGTTGACCTAGTTGTTGAGTACAGGGTCTGCCTGAAGCAAATAAGGAGGAGGTGGCACTTCAGTTTTGCTGACGAAAATTACAGAACCGACGATTTTCCATCGATAAGACATATTAAGGAGTACCTGCAAATCCGCATTGAAGATGAATAGCAGCTCCGGTGGGAGACCTCCGAAAAAGGGAGATACGTCTATAGTTTGTTACCCAGGGCGACTGTAAGCCTGCGATACCAAGCTGGATTCGTTAAAGCGCAGCTGGCGACGGGCCATGGTGCATTCTCGGTGCACATGTTCCGGGTTGGACAGGCCCTCAAGAAGAATTACGTGTACTTCCCGCAGCACATAGATGACCCGGAGAACCGCCTACTTCGATGCACCGCCTACCGTGGTCCGCGGGATGCGGTAGTCCAATCTTGCGGGCAACTAGCTACCCTCTTGGAATTTTTGGAGTTGTACAACACTTTGTTGGGGCCATTTCTTCGAGAGGGGATTCAGAAACAGGACAGGATGTGATGGGATGTGAGTTCGTGCCTAGTAGTACGTAACTGCCGAATCCGGATCTGAAACAAATCGAATCATCGTTATTTTGTGAATATTAATCTTTATTTTATAAGAATCTCTTTATTTTATTTTTGAGAATCTTTTATTTTATTTTTGAACTTTATTATCGAAATGTTATTTTGAACTTATTTATTTGAACCTTGTTATGAATCTTAATGAACTCTTGAGGTGAATTTACGTTTTATTGAATGGTTGCTGTTTATGTACCCGATATGTAGAGATGTTCCGGAAATACCGGATAACTGGACCACTGCTGAACCAAAAGTATCGAGGCACTACTGGGAACTTTCCAAGAATACGACTTGTGCTGCAAGCACGCCCACCGACGACCTGGAAACATAACGACTAAAATTTTTGTAGTACTGTATAAATTTAAAAAATTTTACCCTTGTTTAACAACCTGCATTATAGATGTACTGCAAAGGCACCCCCAATTTGGCGTTAATAGATGCGCCTTCGGCGCCTTGTTTTTTTATATTAGAAAAGTTGGAGTTCCGAATTTTCTGAGTTTCCTTTGAAATTACTTAAATACGGCGATTTCTTTCTGGGGACACCTGAGCTAAGCGTGCTCTAATTCGCCGCATATTGTGTATCCCTTCTTCTTCTTATGAATTTCAGTTTTCTGGGGCGGTACATCATTTGTTTGTTTCAATGTGCCATTTTCCCCAATATTTTTTCTTGTGAAGTCTTTAGTGTCCTTGTTTCCAATTCCGTTTATATGGTGGTTGATTTTCCTTTCTCGTGTTGAAGAATCAGCTTTGCTTTCGAAATATATCATCTTCCAGTGTTCCGTACAGTGATCTGCTATATCACTTGTTGATATTAAAATTGCAAGTTTGTGATCAAGCAAATATAGTTTTGGTGTTTTCGGGAGCTCATTATGAAATTGTTCTAACAAAATTGCTTGTTTTAGGGCATTTACATCTTATTCAATTGCTGTTTTCCCCAGCCATTTCTTGAAATTTCTGCTCAATCTGGCAACCAATTGAAGATACGTTCCTGTAAAATTTCGTTCCAAAGGAGTGGACATTTAAAATTGCGTTTTTGGCGTGCGCATAATATTTTATACCTTCACCGCTTAACTGGGTATATGCTTCTACAGCTTTCCCTCTTAATACTTTAACCAATATGTAGCGCCATTTCCCGTTATTAATGAAATTGGTGCGTAAAGTTTTTTGATAATAATCAAAATAAATATGTATGTTGTAGTTTTTATCTTCCATATTGCGCAGAAGAGACATGACACGTGTCTCCGTTTCTGGAAAAAATTGAAATTGAATTACTTTGACTAATTTGAGCCATTTGTTGTAATTCTGCCATCTTAAACTCGCGGTCTTGGCGTTCTTTGTTTACCAGTTTTCTTTGTCATCGTATTCCTATAATTTGATTATAGGATTCCAAACATGTGAAAACCCTCACAAAGAGGCGGTTGTTTAGAAAAGATACAAAGAGGAAATTAATAGAAAGCATTTTAAAATGCAGTAGAATATAATTTTGAAAACAAGGCATTATAATAAAATAACGAAATTCATTTGTTACAAGTTTTCTGGAGATCCACATTAGCTTTGAAAAATAATTTATTTTCTGTTTCGATGATTTCTATTTGTAGGCGTTGTCACTTTTCAATGTAATTTTCACTTGATTTTAAAAATGTTAGTTGTAAATAATTTGTATTCTAAAACAAAGATTGGCTGGTTATTCTTTTTAAATGCTTCATAGAACTTGCGCGGTCCTTGGAGTTTTGATCATTTTAATTGTGAATCATCGGTTTATTCAACCATCTACTATTGCAGCATGTTATTAACGTAAATTTTAAATTGCGGCAGTTAATAGAACAGAAACGTCATGATTAAATAATTGTATTCTTCTGGAAATATATCAAATTAAATAGGCAATTACAGATATTCAGATGTAGTGCAGCGATGCGGTACAATAAATGACAAAACTAATTTAAGCTTACCTTTATCCGAAGAGCAATTAATATTCCTCGGAAAATATTTGTTACATACAAAGACATGTTACAAAGAATTTTAAGTATTAATTTTCTACACCCAAGAGATTAAATTGAAAGAATTAATTTTGTTAAAAGGATAAAATTACTAAATTACATTAATTTTTTTGTAAAATATTCAAAAATATATAATCTTATAATTAGTATTCCTTTTATAAGTTTAAGTAATTGCATTGTTTAAAGATTTTATTGAAAATCTGCCATATGGAATTTATTTTTATCATTCACTTGAACTCATTTATGAACTTGTAACAAATTTTCAATATTATCATGGTTACGACCTACTACAACATATATACTAATTGCGGATTTGAAAAAATTGAGTCGTTGGTCTCCGATTTTAAAATTTAGTTATTTTTCTTGCAGAAAAGACATTTTTACTTGTAACATACTCATTAGTAATCAGCCCTTAACCCAATTTAATATGAAGGTATGCCAAATTTTCATTATTTTAATTTAAAGAGTATTTTTAAGTAACCAGTATAGTAAATTATAATAATTTGTAATTAGAGGTAAACTAGCAGGTCTTATAAATTACATACATATATGACTATATCTATTTCATGGTAGTTTGGCTATGTTATATCTAAACTTTTTACTCCTATTAATTTATCAAAAATGGTAACCACTTTTAGCAAACTACTTCCAAATTTTGAATGCAAAATATTGAAATAATCGTTTCAAAATGATATGTTTTAGGATTACAGAAAAACTAGTCTACAAATAAACAAAATAAAAAGTAAGCAGATATTTCATAAGTTTGAGTAATTGGCTATGCTCCTTTCAAATGTAATATTCAAGGTGAATGGTTAAATATAAAACTTCTCGGAATTATTTATAGGTAAACTTATTTCCAGTAAACTTAGAAAAATGTTTGATCAGAATTGTTTCACTTGAAACTTTTTAAGAAGTAACTTTCAACATCAATAAAGTAGTTTGCTATTTTTATATGATTACTATTAATTGATAGTTTGAAATTGAAGGCCTATAATCAGGGTAATTTCGACTTCAAATAGATAAGTGGATATTTTAAATACACGTATTTCAAACGTTCTCGGCGATTTTAAGTAAAAATCTTTAAAAATAGGTAACTACTATATAATTTTTCTTAAAGAAAGTAAATCAAAATTAATTATTCTAATTTAAGCTTTAAATTTAGAACAGAAGTTAATGAAAATGGAAACCACAGAAGATTGTTCATCAACTACATTTAAATAACAAAGCTTACATAGAAAACCCATAGTCCATACATTCCCATGAGTTAACATACGTAAACTTGTAACATTTTTCACAGAACCATATCAATAGTAGGGAACGCGATCAAAAAGAATTACGATAATTTATGCGTATTTACAATATTCGTAATTCCGGCAGCTTAGTAATTAAGAGTTAAATAAAGACAAAAAGAACTTTAAGGGTACGTCAAATAAATACCCGACGGGAGTGAGTGATATTAGCTTATTTGTTACAAAATAATTGCAAAAATAATAATTGGTCCATTTACAGTTCACCAAACTCAATAAATGAACCAATAAAATCCTGTAGGAATTAAGCTTTAAGTAAATTAGGTAAACAATTGCATAACATTATGCTATAATTAACTGAGCGAAAACCGTCCGAATTAAATCTAGATTGTGTTGATAGCCGATATAATTAAAACAAAAGCAATCTTAGATAATTTAAATGTAAATTAATTAATGAAAAATCATTAAAGGTAATTGCGAACATTGTGTCATGTTAAGTAAGAAAATGTGCAAACATACAAATACATTGTTATCTAAGTTAATTAAATAGTACTCAGAAAAAATGTTGATAACCGTATTCGTAGAATAAACACGGAGAATATAAATTTACCCATAAATAAGATGCTGTTGCAAAGCGAAAAACAGTCTTTGTATGGGACTAGACATAGAGCATCGCTCCGTGTAAAATCATACTAGACCGAACAGAGCTTCTCTGTAAGGTTAAGACATTTTGTAATAAATTTTTCAGTGATAATTACGTGACGTATGTCAACTTTCCGAAGCTGTAAAATCATGAGTACCATTCCAGATTAAATACTAGAGGAAATAGTTTCGTAAACCCTAGACCTATTGCTCAGTTCCGATTTTGAACATTTTGTCCCGTGCTGTGTTGCTAGGCAACGAGAACGGCACGAATTTTAGAATATTATAACATCAGCGGTGTTCCTAACCGAGCGCTCTTGGCGTTGTCCACACCGAACCTGCAATCCGAAAGACTTTTATCTGATCACAAGTGAGTTGCTAGGTAGTCTGTTGTGTTCGACGCCAAACATCTTCAGCATCGTTGCGCGCCGAGTTGTACCGATAGCGGAAGCACAATTGCGCTGAATTAAAATTACCTATAACCGTCGACGTCTCGTCGCCTGCAAATATGTTGCTCCGTAGTGACCTGCAAACAGTACTTGACGTCACGACGTCTAGTTTTACTGACTGAACAGAGAGGTTGGGTGTACATTCTGGCATCCCCATATTAGTTATCCATCCCAATTCACCGTCGAAATAAATTACGTACACAACCGCAGACGCAAGCGTTGCAGTCGCGTTTAGGTTTCTAGGTTCACTGAACTAGAGCGTTCAGAGTTAAGAATGAAACAGAATTTGATAGGGTGGAACACGTGACATCGATGGCAGTACATCGCGTCGCAACGAAGTAAAACAAACTGCTTTCTTTTACCTACTTGACGACTGATCCTTTTGTACAGTAAAAGTTAAGCTTAAATAAGCATTTTAGTTATTTCTACCGTAAGAATATTGTTTTAATTTTTTCCGTTCTATTTTAATAAATTGTTTTGTAAATAAAATCATTCTTATTATTGCCGCCGATGCTTAATTGGACTATGGATACTAAACAATTACAAAATAAATAGCTCAAATATTGGTTTCATGTTTCAAGTTGAAAATACGTCATTTCAACAAATGCCGATAACTAATAGATAACTACTCCGCAGGAACACAAATCTGAAAATAAGACAACCAGAACTACCCGTTCCACCTAGACCTGAACAAAAATTCCAGAAGATCCCGACCCGCACGATAGAGCTATCCCATTGCAAAAATATAAATTCTTTAGTTTTCTTACGTAGTTAGTAAATCGAGTTGAACCGTCACAGACTGTTCAATAGACGATTTCATTGTCATGAGAGCGATATTCTACTCTTTATATAATACATTAAAGTTTTACTAAGACGGTTGTCAAAAATATTTGCAGTTGTATTTATCGGTTGGCCTTCACTTAATTCTGAAATGGTACTTACCGTAGTTACCGTAGGAAATCCTACCAAAATGACCTACGTCACCGCCTTAGCCGACAGTAGGAATTGTAATGATGACCGTACTTTTTATTACAAGGTGTATTACTGCTAAATTTCAAATATACAACTTGGTATTAAAATTAATGCTCAGAAATATAGACATACATTAAAACATTTATGTATGAGCATCATTCTTCAGCATGATAATGCTCAAAACATGAATCCCAGGCGATTTAAGATCTGCTTGCTCATATGAAGTGGGTAGTCTTACACTTACTATTTATCTCTGCACGATTATCATGTTTTTGTCATATTAAAGAAGTTACTAACGTCAAGGCGATTCAAATCGGACGCTAACACATGGCTTACTGTTAGGAAATAGTTCCGCAAACAACTGCAAGAAATTTAGAATCTTCATAATAGTATAACAACATATTGACGCGTATATACGTTCAACAACGCACACCGTTATTTACTGATGTTTGTTCAAACGATAGAAGTACCTGCCATAGGGAAATTATTCAGCACATAAAACAAAACAGTAAGGATACATCGGGCGATCAACTTCAAGACTATAGTGGTGTGTAAAAGATGGAACGCGTGTTTGTGTATCCCGAAAGCGAGGCGGGAGGGATCTTGTCAAATCCTCGGTGAAGCTGATAACTTTCTATCGAACTATCAGAAGCTTTGAAAGCTCGGAGTTTCAGAGTACGTGCCATCTCGACAAGATTTATTTTAAAACAAATATCAAGATCGTTCGCGTATTACCGCTTTTTTAAGGCCTTCGGTCGGTACATTGTCAATTGTTATGGGCCGCACATGTGCTCAGAAACAAGGCTCCATAGTAATTAAGTTTTCTAAAGAAGCGACCTCAATGCATATTTAGTGAGGTAATATTCACTGTCACAACTTAGCATCTAACTAAGCAGTTTACGTTAGTCGATGCTAGATAATATTCGACACATAAAGAAAGGTATGCTGAACTACCCAAATTCACAAATAATAGGACACTGAAGCAAACTATACACGTACCTGCAACGAATTGTGCCGACAGGCCACCTTTGTGGATAAAAGTTAGTTTTAGAATACTCACTGTTATTTTCTGATATAAAGAAGGTACTAGCATAAAGCTTCGGTCACACACAAAATAGAAATTTCCATTAAAAATGTAGAAATGGAAAACTATTACCCGTAGCAAAGTTAATAGGTATGTTAGTGAGCATCTTTACACAAGTAAAATACATAATAAATGCGCGCAAGTGCGCAGTAATGAATAAGATTACCACAGAATGAAAGGGGTGATACGGTTTAATACGTTAGATTAGGTTAATGTGATTATTGCGAATAAAATTTTGGCTCCTTTTCTTTAACAAAGATTATTTTAATTTCTTAACTGTTTTATTTGAGTTATTTTCGATATTATATGGCAATTTTAGGATATAACATAGACGAAGGGAATACGAGGGCGGTCTGATAATTATCCAGTTTCCAATAGATGGCGCCACTGATCACCGAATGTATATCATTTCTGTCAAACGTAATCTGTTAGTAGGTTTTATATACATTTTTAGTGCTGTATGTCATTTAGTTTATGTTTGACAGTCATGAAAAGCGAACAACTCGTGATTGTGTTAAAATAATTGATAAAAATGAATTTCATGCATTGATTAATCATTTTTTTTGCGTGGAAAAACGCAAAAAAACAAAGGAAAAGCTTGATAAATATTATAGCACATCTAATCTAGCGGATTCAACTGTGATTTATTGGTTTTCAGAATTTAAACGTAGTCGTACAAGTACAATTGATGAACATCGTTCAGGTCGACCTACCGAAGTGACCACCAAAGAAATGATAAAATGGTAAAAGCCATGGTATCGTTGTGGAAGGTCTACGAATGAAAGTGCGTGAGATAGCTGACATTGTAAACATCTGAAGAATGTATGGGTAAGATTTTGCATGAACATTTACATGCGAAAAAGTAGTCAGCAAGATGGGTCCCGCATTTGTCAACAATCGAACAAAAGTGCAATCGTATGATCATTTCAAAGTAATTTTTGGCGATATTTCAACGAAATAGAGATGAATTAATTTTTTCGTCGGTGAAACATCGATTCACCATTACACACCTAAAACAAAACAAAAATCAAAACAATGGGTTGAAGCTGGATTAAGTGCACCGAAGAAAGCAAAAGTGTTGCATCATCCGGAAAGGCGTTGATGACTGTTTTTTGGGATGCACAAGGTTTAATACTCATCGATTATCTTAAAATGCAGAAAACAATCACAACAGATTATTATGTGGCATAACTGGACCGATCGATTGCACGTTGAAAAATGAAAAAAACGACAACATTTGGCAAAAAAGAAAGTGCTTTTTCATCATGACAATGCATCAGCTCACGCATCATGGAAAACTCAACAGAAATTGGATGAACTATGTTACGAATTGCTTCCGCATCCACCATATTCTCCTGATCTAGCTCCTTTTGACTATTTCCTGTTCCCAAACCTGTCAAAATGACTTGGTGGAAGGAGATTCAAATCAAATGAGGACGTTGAATGGGAAACTGATGTATATTTTCGAGGACTTGATAAATCGTGCTACAAGGATGGCCTAATGAAAATGGGAAAAACGTTGGGCTAAGTGTATCGAGCTGAAAGGAGACTATGTTGAGAAATAATATGAAATTTTGAAGAAAAAGATGTATTTTCATGTTCAAACCGGCCATTATCAGACCGCCCTCGCAAAACCAAAATTCTAAATTTCTTAATACTCATTTCAAGATTCAAAGTAAAGCACTCTATCTCTGTGCCTTCTTGTATATCTTTTTAAGTTAACAGGAAGTTTCTAGAAATTTAGACTTCTATTTTATTTTTTAAATACCTGCCGGAACTGGGAATAAACATATATTCTTATTTTGGTTAGGTTTAAGATGAAACCGACTGCGCAAAGGTGAGGTTGTGTTGTTAACAACTGTGGCGATACATAAAAAAACGTAAGGTAAACGTTTTAGAACGTTTATCTAACTTTAGAATTTAAAAATTAGGTTAACCAAATCACCAACTCTAAGGGCTATGGAAATAAATTTTTTTAAACACATTTTTCATAGTTTTCTCTAACATAGAAAACCGAATAGAGGGCACTTCTCACGTGTCTTTAAGAATATCCAGTGTCGCTAAACTATTTCTGTATCCACGATTCCTTAGGAACTCTCGCAGGTTTTTTTTTATTTTTTCACTATATAATTAAAACAGAAAGGGGCTAATAGAAAATTTGCTATAAAAATCAAATACTTAATATTCAAGGTTTTTGTAATAGTACATATATATCTTACACCTTATGTGGTTTTCATAATTAGGCTGTTGAGTTGCATATGTACTATATTAAAATATCCAAGTATGGTACTCACTTTCTTGTTGACACTTCTCTACGTATTTTTAAATCATCTGTTACAAGCTAAATATTCTCTCTCGAACGAGCACTCCGAGATCTTCTAGAACATATAGTTACATGTCGCCCAAATCGATTAACTGTCTCTCATACGATTAGAAGCCAATTTCTGAAAAATTGTAGATGAAATTATCGCCCAATTTCCATAACTGACAAACCTCTTTGATAATACAATTTGACAATTTGTGCACCTTACTGATGTATATGTGTGCGGACAAGTACGTGTCCCGTGTGTAGAAGTACATCCCCTGTAAATTTCCTACGTCGCCACTTGAAAGTGATAACCATCAACTAAATAATGGGCCCTTTTTGCATGGTTCTAACTTTTACGCTACCTTTTACTAAAATAAACAAACATAGATAAACTTATAAATTTATTTATAGAAAAGGAATTGACACAATTGGGCTAATAATTAAAGGTTTCCAATAATTGAAGTGATTACGTAAATCCACTACATATTTCGAGAGATATGACATCTTAAGACAAAAAGAATTGTAGGTGATTAGTAGAACTGGGAAAATATTTTGATTAATTAAATTAACAGAACAATAAGTCTTTAATATTAATCTAAATTTCAGAATATGAATAGTTTTCTATTAAATTAGCTAATATAAACATCAACAATCGATAACGTAATAAAAACTATCAGTATTAGTAAAAAATAATTAACATAAAGTATTTGAAAGTAATTTAAAATTATACCTAATGATTAAAACTAACTGAATACAAAACAGTTAAAATTAAATAGAAAAGAAGGTGTCTGTTTATAATTTAGGTAATAGTGTACAATTATGGTTCATAGCTTATAATGAAATTTATTAATATACAAACGGTTTCAAAGATATATAAGTATTAATAAAGTGAAAATAAGAAATAATATTTGAAAATTTAAATTGCTAAGATAACAAAAGGAGGAAAACTAAGTGGAACAACAGCAACATCTAAAAGGTTAAATGATATAGTTGATTTTGGAAAATAATCTATAACCTGAGTTGAATTCTATAGCATCAGTACGTAGGTAGGTTTTTTAGGTGAATTGTGTCTGTTAATTTCAAACATTTCTAAAAAATTATCAAGTTGATCTTTGGGAGTGTAAGTGTTAGAACGTTCGAATGATTATTTAACCATTGAACCGCCTGGGTTGTTTGCCGTTTGAATGTAGCGCGTTTTTTTTCGAATCTCTGTAAGTACATAACAGAAAGTTTCGCAACCGTTTTAAAAACCCAACCTTTTCATTTTCAAGAATCTCCTCTTGTATCAATTTTATATAACTTGAATTCTGAAGAAGATTTACCAAACAGCAGAAATATCGAAAATGTTGGAGCCCTAGTACAAAATAATTAAATAAATATAGTTGGGAAGACTTCCATTGCATTTTATTTTGAACAATGATATATCTCAGTTAAAGTGTCGTTGAAAATTGTGAAAATATCGTCCACATACCTTCTCCAAAATATAACATTATTTGAAAAATTATTATATTTGCAAACGGTGTTAACTCTAAGATTATTTATAGAGATTTATAATAAAAGTGGTGAAAAGTTTAATCCTATTGATAAACCTTCCTTTTGCCTATAGAATGTGTTATCAAAGGTAAAATGGTTTTGATTTAGTGTCAAGTTGAATGAATTTGAAATACTTTTGCATTGTATCTTGGATAAATATCAATTGTTGAGTAAATTTGAAATAATATTGAGATAATAAAACATTGAAACTGGTTCAAACCCACCTGCTGTTGGTAACTTTTTATTAAAAGAGAAATTTAGAAAGTATGTTTTTTCTCAGATAATCAAGTAACATGTTATCCCGGAGCTTAATGGGATATTTGAGTCGACAAAAATACCTACTATGTTTGTCAAAAAAGCTGCCAAATTTGTCTGGCATACCTGTAATACATTCAAAGTAATAAAAATTTAAAGTTGTGAATCTGTAAATAATCTAAGAGATGAAAGGACATAAGCCTTCTTCCGTGGTTAAATATTTGCAACATAAAGGTTCCGCTCCTAAGGTAGTTAATGAATATACAGTTAGAGAATTTGGAGAATTTGCCCTTTCCTGGAGAATAGTAACATTTAGATATCAGTAATATGAATGCTAAACAATATTTTGCGACCATATTGGAGGATGCTTTAATGATACATTGTTTGGAATGTGAATATACAATTACAAATCACGATTAATTATTAATTATAAAACTTTGCAATTTCAGTTTCAATGAAACAATAGGGACGGGGCGTTGTCAAGAAGAACTTCCTTCCATTATGGTAACGCCACGTTCCACAAGAGCTTTTATTTTTATCAACGCCATTCACGGCATTTATTTGCAGTTACTGCGCATCCATTCGTGTCATTTGACTTAGATGCCAGTCAATTTTGTTTATTTCTAAAGTTGAGAGAATTTTAAAAAGAAAATTTGAAATCAATAGCATTGTAGAGTTACTTTAAAAAGCCGGAGTTGAGTTGTCCACGAAAGGTATTACCTTTTTTGATCGTAATGGAATCTCTGTCTTCAAGTCAAATGAAATTGTATTGAGAAACACGTATGAATTTGATGCCGAGGAAAATAAAATTGCATAATCCTCATAGTTCTCTTTCTTTCGTCCCATTTATCCTTAATTGTATGTAATGATATTTTAGACGCATTGGTGCCAGTCTGTTGTTTGTGTTATACGTTTGATAATTTCTTAATCTTTGATTTACTCATTCACATGGTGTTGTGTTTTATTACGAAGTAGTTTCATATCCCCAGTTCGTAACATAGTTGATAAATATAATTCGTTATAAAATCTATTACGTGTCCCTGCCCTGTGCGCCAAATTGTAACGCCGTGGAGTCCCTGCTCAGCTGGGGCTAGAACTATATCACAAATGCCGCGAGTTACCTTTCAGTCGAAGTGGGGTCCAGAACTGATCTTTGGATGTTGCGGAAACTTTCTAAAACTTACTTAAAATATTTACAGGTTAAAATTACTTACACGGCAACTTCTCAGTGTGAACTGAGGCTTATAAGTTGTACTGGTTTAAGGTTATTTACAATTCTAATTTGGTTGCACTTTGTATATATACATTTTGTCATGACTTTGTTTAATTAGCTCAATTAATACTTTGTATTTTTATTTAGTTGCAATTCATAAGCTTATCGTACTTGTCTTTCATCTATTGAGCTCAATGTACACCTTTAAACTGTTATGCTTATTAGCATTTAATTTTAAAGAACTATGAATCTACTTTATCTAATTAACAATGATTGTGATTAATATACTCTGAATTATTGCATGCTTGACGTTGGAACCGTGCAGCACTTCTAATATTTCATTTTATTCTGTATTTGCATAAACTACAGTTAAATTACTTCGGTAATATAATTCTTTAATCTTTATTTGTATAATTATACCTTTAATAATAAGTTTTTAAGATAGAAAATCATCTATTTAGAACAATAAAGAAAATTCTACAATGTTCGAATTAAAGTTTTGATATAAACCAATTTGAAATGCTTAGCGGTTGTTACTCTTTAAATTGCGGATACTAGACCGCGCTTTATACTATTATTGATTTTATAGATTTCTAACGGTAAATGACCAAATGGCGAAGGTTTACGGTGTGTTTGCAGTACTATTAATTATGCAGTTTTCGCGTGTCTATTTTACATTAGGTAATTAATACGAGGGTTGCCTTTCATGTTGCTACAAATGACCACTAGATGTCGCTAGTGTAATAAGTTATTGCCATATTCGTAAAATTTCACATTTTGTATTGTAAAATCCGCGGCGGCTTAGAAACTGACAGAGTAGTTTGTTTACAGTGCGAGTTTAAAGAAAGTAATTTTGTGAAAAAATGGAAATTACTCGTGAAGGTTTTCGTTGGATGATTTTATACGATT
>JAHWXV010125667.1:0-11028 GCA_024586415.1 Phrixothrix hirtus | reverse complement strand
GGCAGACACGTCTCCGCAAGTGTATTGATGCAGGGGGAGAGTATTTTGAAGAATTTTAAGCATTTGTACCGGTACGATCAATAAATCTATTTTTCCCAGAGAATGCGCATTACTTTTATAATGGACCCTGTATTTCAAATGAAGCTTAATTTCTGAATTTAACAAATTTCCTAAAATAATTATTTACTTTATACTCATTGCAGTTTATTTAACGAAATTTGTTCATTGGTTTCATGCTGTGTAGGAAAACTGTACTCACACACTGTTTCGGCAAGTAACTCTTGGACATAGAAATTAGTTTTATAAAGTGTGACAATTGAACACGCGTGCGCGGTTAATTTTTACTTGTCCTTCCGTTGCATAAATCACATATAGGGAATGAGGAATTATTGTCCCCTTTTTTTACGGGTACTTTACATGTGACAAGCACCACTTCCACGCCTTGGTACACGGTTCAAGCACTTATATACTTTATATACCTTGTGTTAATTATAAAATCCCGTGTAATTGTTACAAATCGAAAAACTAATAAAAGCCAAAATAGATGATCTTTCTGTATCTGTCAAACTTATATTTAACGTAGTGCGCCCTAACTATTTAAAGCATAATTAAACATGTCAAATACGAATGTCTAATTGTTATCAATTATTGAAGGGCACCTTCCGTTACTTTCCACCGATGTACAAGATTTAATTTAATTTAATTCTGCGAATTCAAATTAGTACATGTTAAATAATTGTTAAATCCCGAAAATTGTTAAAAATCTTGTACATTTTTGAGTAATTAGTCTATAACAATAGAAGCAATGGACGCGTCTTTAAAATTTGCGATACTAATTGATTTGGAGCCTTAATATCAAATTTACCAAGCATTGTAATTTATTCAGTGTAATACTTTGTGAAATCTCAAGAGCGTAGCGATAGATATGTGTTTGCACATGATGTTTAATTAGTTTTCACGCGCCATGTGTGTGATTTGCGATAGCAGCTAAATAATCTTGACATGAATTTGGCCGTACGTAACCGTCATCGAAATATTTTTATAATTACACACCGTACTTTTTATAAATCTTCTTGATCTTATCAATAAGCTTTTTTTTTCACTTCCTCTTATTAAGTATTTAAATCCCGGGGGGTCTGTATAAGTGAGCGTCACTTGCCCCTATCCTAAAGGGTAAAGTAGCGGGGGACCCCTTAGCTATTGGACCATCTGTCCAGCTATTTCTTTGATTTCTATGTTTAGATGGTCCTTCAATCTTTCTATGTTGATTCGTCTTTGCCGGGCACGTTCTATTAGGTCGGTGGCCTCTAAGTCTCTCCTGAGGTCATCGTTACTCATGTGTCGGGGAGCATCGGTGATCATGCGTAGTGACTTATTTTGGAGCGTGATAATTTGGGCTTTGCTGGACGTGCGGCTTTTCACCCAGATTTCTTCACCGTAGGACAGGGTCGGAATTATTGTGCTTTCCATAATTCGGTTTTTAAGGCCTAGTCTCCAAGGACTGTTGCTTCCTATGGCGGGATAGAGTTTGCCCATAAGTCTTTTGCCCAGCGCTTTTTGCCTGAGAATGCGCGCCTTCCAGGAAAGCATATAGTCGAATGTTATTCCTAAGCAAGTGGCATTACGTTTGATCTTTAACCATTTTCTCGTGACTTCTAGGCTGTCTGTTTTCCCCATTTTTTTGGAGAAGATCATTATCTGGGTTTTGTTTTTGTTCACTGCGATTTTCCAAACTTTGAAATAGTATTCTATCGTTTTGACTCCTTTAGTGAGTCTTGCTTTGGCTATTCTCATGTCTGGTGATATGGAGATCAGAGCCGTGTCGTCTGCAAACTGAAGAATTTTTGTCTCCTGGATGTTCAGAAGCTGAGGAATGTCGGCAACGTAGATGTTATACAGAATTGGGGAAAGTGGGGAGCCTTGAGGTAGACCTTCCTCCGCTATCTTCACTGATGATAGACTCGCGCCCACTCTGATCTGGAAGGTCCTGTTCTCCAGGGAAGATTGTGTAATCTTGATTAGGCCTAGGGGAAATCCTAGGATCACCATTTCATGGATTAGTGCCTTCCTCCACACCTTGTCGTAGGCTTTTTCGATGTCGAGGAAGGCACCTATTATACTTCTCTTTTTGGCCTTGGCTCGGGCCATGATGGCTTCGAGGCGGGCTGCCTGTTGTGTTTCTGAGAGTACACCGCGGAAACCGAATTGACTGGTAAGTAGCAGTTGGTGGTTCTCTGCGAAAGTTTGGATCTCATCCTTGATAATGCTTTCGGTGATTTTGGCCATCCCATTAAGCAGGCTTATTGGACGTCTATTCCTTGGTATTGAAGGATCCTTATCCTTTTTTGGAAGTGTGATGACTATGGCCCTTTTCCAGTATTCCGGGCAGTAGCCTGTAGAAAGGAAAGCATCAGCTATAACTTGGAGCTCGCGGGCTGGACTTTCTGGCATCACATTTAAAGCCCGGTTTGGGATGTTGTCTTCTTCCGGGGCTTTCCTGGAATTGACGCCTTGATTTTGTCTTGGACAGAATTGTTCTCCTACTTTCTTTTTTTGTTCGGTTGGGTCTTTAATACCGTCTCGTAGGAAGCTTCTACTTCCCTGTATGTTGGCATGTGTACATCCATATTATTCTTGCATTGCTTGGCCAGTTCTACGGCTAGCAGTTCTTCAGACACGTACTGGTCACCTGTTTTTATGGGCGCGTTAGGATTTGAAGTCCGTTTCAGTCTTTTGAGCAGTTTCCACAGCTTTGGTTGAGCCTCGTCTTCTAACTTTTTGAGGAACTCGCTCCATTCAGTGTCTTTCCTTTGCCTGATTATCGTGTCTGTTCTGAAGCTGCTGCAGTCTCCGTTTATCGTCTGGGTGGCGCGTGCGGGCTCGTCTCTTCCTTGCCAGGTTCTTTTGTTGCATCACAGGTTTTTCCTCTGCTGAAAGCTCCCATCTGTTCCCGTAATTTATTGGGACCTCTTCTTGGCATTCGTTCAATCTTGCCTTGATTTCCGTTGTAAACGTTTTTTCCGCCTGCTATATTTCCTCCTTGTTGGTTAGAGCCGAGATTGACGAGCTCCTGGACATCAGGTATGAGAAAGGACCCCAGTTCGTTTTGATTTTTGTGGCCTTTTTGTGATTTTCGTTCTCTAACTGCAGGAGCACGGGAAAATTGTCGGAAGACAGCTGGTGTAATGTTGTGGGTGTCTTACGAACTTGAAATTTGTGGATGAGGAAGAAGTCAATCACATCTCCTCTGCACTGGCTGTGTATCGAGGTAGCGTCTTGTGTACCTACTGTATTTGAAAATACAAGTTACCAGCAACGCGAAAGTAGAGTCAACAATTCTTTCCAACGCGGACATATTTTTGTACCGATCAAGTCAAACACTTGCGTCCAAAATCGATCCGAACGCTTTCCTGACTATTCTGGACACGATACCAAAGTCATATGTTGGAACAAACCTATTATGGGAATTTCGCATAAATTCTAGTTTGATGTTTAATAGTGGGAAAAACATTAGACTGGTCACTAAACAGTGTAAGATTGAAGCCACGCCTTCCCAGATCAAATGGGCCAGTCTCTTCCTTTTAAATGGGTCTATGTGGTCGTAAAGCTTCAGTGCCAAAAGTGATCAAATCAGAAACAATGGTTTTGGCAGTATACCCAGACATATCTTATAAAAACCATAAGTTTTGGATTTTGTCAAGTAAAAGCGTTACTCAAGGTCATAAGTTCTTCTTTTTCCGCCCATCACTATCGCAAAACTCCACAACCCAGCAGCAATGCTATTTAGAAAGTCCAAAATCTTGGCTAAGAGCCATGATGTAAAATCTCGCACAATTCTAGGCACTGTAAATGCTGATAAATATGAATTTATCTTCTGCCCAAAAAGTACTTGAACTTGCCTATTTATATGAAACAGTTGAACCTAAATCTTCTGTCGCTAATCAAGAATAAATGTGTTTCTAACAAGTTTCTTGTGTCGAAGCATCTAAACTGTGTGAAAAAGATTTTTGAAAACAGGTACATGTGGATTCAAAGAAGTTAATAAAGTAGTTAAAGATTTGTCTCGTTCGGGGCGCCCATGAGCATCAATTGGCAAATAAATAAAAGAGAAATACTTTGGTATTTAATATTTCTATAAGATCAACATGGCGTTTTGGTCGTTATTTTGAGCATGAAACGCGTTGCAATACGGCTTGTTTGAAAAGAACTGGATTTCTTGCAAAACAATCATCGAAAAACGATTGCTTTCGAACGATTTAGTCAATAATCGCCCGAGAACGGAACCGAAAAAACTGCACCAAAGTGCGTTACGCGTTCAGAACACCTGCCCATTTAAACGCTCTATAAACAGACATTTGAGGCGATGCGCAAGTAATGGTCTGATTTGTGGAAAGACAATTCGTGAATTTTGCACGACAGTAATGCACCGACCAAAAACTTAACAAGAATCTTTGCTAAGCACCGTATTCGCCCGACTTAGTCGTTTGTAACCTGCTGTTCTTGAAACTCAAATTACCACTTCATGGAAAGCGCGCTGAATCAACAACAGTTCCTCTCATTTTCCTTGTACGTAGGTATTTAATTTTCGCGTATAGACCAAAAAACGAAAAACCGAAACTATTTCGTTTTACTGTTAATATTAGCCCAGTTAACGAGGATTAAGAGGAATCTGCTTTTAAGTAAGGCATTAACTTTTGGAGTTACTTGAAAAGAGCATAAGCCTTCGAGCTTGCTGTTATTTCTGTAGGGTGCATCGATTTCATCCACGTCATTTCAACAGAGCTCAAGTCTTGAGTGATGTGAATAGCCCATGTCATGAAAGTGTGGTGGATTGAAAAATTTCAAAATCGCAAACAGCATTTAAGCAATTAAAAATATTAAGCAACATTTAAGAACGGCATTTAGTATCTCAGATTTCTTAAGTCATAACTTAGTAAATATTCCTGAAATTGAAGACCATGCCTTTTTTTGCGGTAGACAAGATATTTTTCCGATTAAATATCAACTTCTGTGTTTTATTTATCAATTCCAGGAACTTTGGTCGGAAAGTAATTTTGCAACTTTCTAAAGATCCTGATATTGGAAGTTTTTCTCTCCTTGAAGCTGCCTTTATTTTGGAAAGTTTCTAAAGAAGTCACTACGTGAGTTTTGCCAAAGTATGAGGATTAATGTTTTTTTCACGTGGTTCTTGCGTTTGTTTAATTGAATACGAAGAAGTGGTTCTGAAGTCAATGGTTTAAAACCCTTTTATTTATTTGCTTGCTCTGTGAAAATAGAATAAAACGTATTCCTTTTATGTAAAATCCAGGTCTTAGGCATGAAAACATTGCCTAAAGTTAATGGCGCTAGATGATTTTTGCAAAGGATGAAATTTTTTGAAAACAGTTCTTATATATTTGCAAATACTGCAACGTTATTACATAGGTCTTATGTTACTGACGGCCGTTATAGAAAGTTTATGTGGCTGAAGAATCCATTGTTACTAGTAAATTTACCCCCCAAACTAGTAGAAGCATGTATGAATAATAGTGAGGACATAATTTTTAGGAAAGTTTTCTGGAGCGGTCGAGCGTCGAACTCGGATTTCTAGACCAATACTTTTACACAACCGATCCGACTTGGCGTTACCAAAATGTTTCTTTAAATATTCCACAGAATACAACATTAATGAAGCTATTAATTGAATTATCTTAATAGGACATCAGGCAAGCTGTCATCGGACAGATTCACACCTGAAGTCAACGTATGTATTCAATATAAATCTAAAATACGTAAATGTGGTATAATAGACAATATTGACATGAAGTTTTTCTAAACAGTAAGGACATAATTTTAGAAATTGTTTTTGAAATGATTGAGAGTCGAACTCGGGTTTATAGAGCAGTATTCTAGCGTGCCTATCTCTACAGCACCAATCCGACTTGGACGTTATGAAAAATTGGGCTATCTTAAAATGGTCCAATTAAGAGCTTCATTCTCAGTGGCGTATTTAAAAAAATTTTCGTAACGTCTATCAAGTCGGATCGATGGTGCAAAGATAGACACGTTAAATTATTGATCTAGAAACCCGAGTGCGACTCCCGGTTGCTCCAGAAAAGTTTTCTAAAAATTATGTTTAGAATAATTTGATTTCAATATATTCCTTTATGCCACATATGGGTATACACGACTTTTAAAAAGTTCATATAATCGTCGACAGGTAAAGTACGATCTATGTAGTAGCCTTGAAAGTTGGCAAGTATATAACAAGAAATCTTGCGCTACAAGATTTTTAATTATTTGTTTTGCCGATAAAATGTGTTCACTTGACATGCCTAAATAATTTTTAAATCATTAACTTCGTCTCCAATTAAAAAATACCAGCGCACGCGAGAAAACCATGGAAGTTAAGGTTTCCAACAGACCCAATGTGAACGGCCTTACCACCTTTGCTTTAGTACCAAGTTACATATTGCTTCTTTGATATACAAAAATATCTGGATTAGAGCCGTATTGAACTTTATTACCCAGAATGCCTTGCACTTAATGGCCGAAGATAATTGAACTTGCACGAAGTTGACCAGTAATTATACTAAAACATGTAGCACTAGGCGGCGGATTAGAAAAGTAATCCCTAATTAAGGTGTTCATGGGCGTGATTCAAAGATTATGCGCATGAAAATTCTAGATTATACCGCACTTTTGATGTAAAATTATACGAAAACTTGTAGCACTACACCGCGGATTAGAAAAGTAGTTCTTATTAGGGTGCTCAGGTCCAAGGATGCATACATCAAAAGTGCCGTACCACCATCTCTTTAGATAGATATACCACGTGACGAATTGCTTCTTCAGTATGATTTTACATACATAATTTTTACATCAAAAGCGCATTATCACCTTCGCTTTAGATAGATATACCACGTGACGTATTGCTTCTTCAGTGTGATTTTATATACATAATTTTTACATCAAAAGTGCATTACCACCTCCGCTTTAGTACCACGTAATGTATTGCTTCTTCAGTCTAATTTTACATATATAATTATACATCAAGGGTATCTTACCACCTTCGCTTTAAATAGATATATCACGTGAGGTATTGCTTCTTCAGTGTGATTTTACATACATAATTTTTACATCAAAAGTGCATTACCACCTTCGCTTTAGATAGATATAGCACGTGACGTATTGCTTCTTCAGTGTGATTTTATATACATAATTTTTACATCAAAAGTGCATTACCACTTTCGCTTTAGTACCACGTAACGTATTGCTTCTTCTGTCTAATTTTACATATATAATTATACATCAAGGGTATCTTACCACCTTCGCTTTAAATAGATATAGCACGTGACGTATTGCTTCTTCAGTGTGATTTTATATACATAATTTTACATTAAAAGTGCCTTACCACCTTCGTTTTAGATAGATATACCACGTAACGTATTGCTTCTTTGATATGCTGAAATAGCTGGATTAAAGTCGTTTTAAACTTTATTACCCAGTATGCCTTGCACGAACGTGACGAGTAAAATTATACCAAACTTGTAGCACTAGGCGGCGGATTAGAAAAGTAGTTCCTAATTAAGGTGTTCGGGGGTGTGATTCAAAGATTATGCGTATGAAAATCCTAGTTTATACCGCACCTAGGCTGTTGCTGCTTTGATATATTGAAAATAGCTAGCATGAAATTGTGTGTTCCTTTACGAAGGACCAAAGGTGACCTAGGTGCATCGTCAAGACGAGCTTGCAAAACTCGTAGTTGCATCGAAGACCGTTATTTTCCTCAATTTTGTGGGTTAGATATTTTTTAAATTTCCCCTCATATAAATATTTCCCCAAAATCAGATTTTATAACTAAATCTGGCTACACCCCTCGAAAATCCCCTAGAATCTGGTTTTATAACTAAATCTAGTGACTTTTTCCGTTGGGGTTGGTAATATGCTTGCATGACGCGAGATAGAGCCAGATAAGCCTATGTGTTAAAGAGGGATAGCGTTGCAGTGCGGGTTGCATAACAGAACCGGCCTATTCTATCTACTTACGCATTTGATGTATAATGAAGCGACAGTTAATCCCTTTATTTTAAAAATCCTTGGATATCTCAAGTGGGGATT
Source organism: Phrixothrix hirtus (assembly GCA_024586415.1). NCBI lineage: Eukaryota > Metazoa > Arthropoda > Insecta > Coleoptera > Phengodidae > Phrixothrix > Phrixothrix hirtus. The sequence continues at coordinate 2,928 of JAHWXV010125667.1, read as the reverse complement.
CTGCGATTTACACAATTGTTGTTTGATCTTAGGTTCGCCACGTTGTGTATGTACTTGGAAACAAATTTCGCGATAACTTTTATTGAGGAAAAAAACATAAATTGCATACAGTAGTGTAGGATAGCAATTATCTAAACCCTGCAAAAATTGATCGCAAATTAATTTGCAATTTTAGGCGTTTTTGACAAAGTACTGGCTGCTGTAGGGAAACTTGGGCTATCCGTAAATTTCGATAATTTCAGTCGCGGTATTGAAAAAAATGTTTTGATTTACAACCTATTTTAGTACAGGGTGATCCAAAAAGGTTGAACCTGGAATAAAATATTATAAAAGTTGGTGGCCTTGTCTTCTTACGTAAAACTTGTAGGAAAAGCAACAAGCACAAATTATTTAAAAATTTTTTGTTCAGCTTGTCACCAAAATACTAACGCGCGCTATTCAAACTGTCTTCAACCTTTTTGGATCACTTGGTATAACATAATGCAAAACAAATTTGATACAATATAGACGCCTTAAGAGAAATAGTATAGCGCAGGAACATTTTCAGTAAACCTCGTATATCTCTAGGTGTTGTAAATTTATTTCGCTCTTGACCTATTTATAAACATTGAAAGTAGAAGAGAAAGTCTTATGTTAGAAATTATTAAATAGAATTCAAACAATAAAAACAATTAATTTAATAACTGATAATCGCTTGTATTTATTTTTTTCCACGTTTAGCATTGACACGTTGATGTGCTTGGGAAATTACAGCAATTACATCTCATTTCATATCCAACAAAGTGTGAGAACAAGGAAGCATTTTAAAATTGACACGTTAATATTCAATATTGATGGGTTGAAAAGGGTCCGTTAAGCTGGAGGGAAATAAGTGTAGGTGCTGTTAAATATAAATTACACTTTGGAATGCTTTGTCTTATAGACAATTGTATTTAAACATTTAGAATTTTGTAAAGGCATTGTCGGGGACTATTAGTTAAACTATTAAAACAGTAAACTATCGAGTGTGCTATGGATAGATGCCGATATTCAGTTAGTTTATGCTGTCAATCAGAGTTTCTATTCTCGTCAGGGTTCGAACCCCTGCCACTTTAGCCCTGCGGGATTCTAACTTCGGATTGATCTCAACAGATTACAAGACATTTGCCTTGTATTAATACAGTCATTAAGAAACGTTTTTGTATTAAAAGTTTTGCGGAATTTAGTTTCGAGGGTATATATTAAAAGTTTTTATTTTCTGTTTTCAGAAAAATTAGCGCAACAATCAGATTCGCAACGACTCAACAATAAAATAATGAATAACAATACAACGCCCAATCAGACATCGACAAACGATAGAGAACGAACAGAACGTCCAGATCATTTGGAAAAAGACAGAGTCGAAAGTCCTACCACTGCTTTTGGCCAAAATATTCGTGAACCACCACCGCAAGATACTAAACCTTGGGGTTACTCCGGAATTGACCTAATGAATACTGGTGCTGCTTTTTGGCAAAATTATTCAGGTAGGTAGAATTTTACTTGTTATCACCTTACTAAGGCAGAGCTTTCTCTAAATCTCGCTGATTTCCGATTTCCGCGAAAAAAAGTAAGAAAATCAGTTCGCTAAATTATAATAAAATGTCGCCGTTTCGATTATGCTGTAAATAAATGTTAATTTAATGATCAAAACGTTAGAAATTTTAGTCAATTTCGGAAAAATTGCAGGACGCTGTGTACGGATTTGCCACATTAAAAAAACACACACGCGAATCGCTTCTGAATCCATCGTGAAATTGTTGTTTACAACATAAAAATTTTATAACTTATTTCAACGAAAAATTTTGAATATATTTTTGTAACTGTAACTGATTGTGATTACGAAGCTTCATTCAGCAACAATCGCTTGCATATAAAAAAATAAAAGATCTAACATTGTTTCTTTGACAAAATGTTGCATGATTACTATTTGCGCTGTGTAACTTGCGGACCGTAAACACGTATACCGTACACGAGATTTTATCGAATAATAATGAATTTTGTATTAAGTTGTTCACACAGAGTCTATGCGGTAAATTCCCTTGTTTTTCCTGAATACCTATCGAACTTGTCACTGCAATTCGAAAAATCTCCCCTATGGTACAGTGTTCTCTTGAAAATTTCAGCGACGTAAAAAGTCATTGTCGTGTAAAATTGCCGTCTCGTATGCAATAAAACTGTACATACGAAAAAATCGAATCGAATAGTTGCCGTGTAAACGTGGCCTAACGTTTGGGAAAAAGTCGCGATGAGGTGGTTTATCCATCTATTAAGCAACGTTTAAGCTTTATACTACTTGGAAATTAAAAGCAAATAATTGTAACACTTTACTCCGTTAATCTTTGCGTTTTAAGATACGCATTCGTAGCAAGGAAATCAATATGATTTGGTTATCCTACCCGTCCCTGGGGTTACTCAACTTAAAATGGGATTGCTTGTATCAGTATTGAAAATCAGAGCGTTGTGTACAGTTGCCGGGCGCCGGTCGAATTCTGGATTAATTCTGACCTTTAAGGGCGTGCAAATTGCTTGAAGAGCATCGAATTTTGCTTGGATCACAAAATTCCTTAATATACATGGGGTATCAAGAATACTTTTACATACATCGAAGACAGGCTCCTGTGTTCAAAACAAGAAAAGAGTCCATACGGCAATAAGTCTGAAAACGCTTGGTTTTTCTGATATTAATAAAAGAACACATTACGTGTTTGACATTAACAGCTTAATAGGAAATGTCTAAAATGTCTTCAAAACAGACACTCATAACAAATGTTTGTTGCCACACAGGCATGCACTCGTCGGATCACGGAATGTCGCACTCTTTCAAATATTCCCAGACGATGTCGATCGTTTCCAAGGTTGCTATGGCACGTTGATTTGGAATGTCTGCTGCATAAACCAGTTGTTTGA
>JAHWXV010125655.1:0-12844 GCA_024586415.1 Phrixothrix hirtus | reverse complement strand
CATAAAATAATAATTTGTGGAAAATATGCATTTCATTATAAAATTTACAAAATATGCAAAAAATGCATATATATGCACTTTACATATATTCCGCCCCCTAATAATGAATAATAACTTTTTAAATTATATAAATATAATAGAAAATATTTCTTAAATTGTGTTACAGCGGTTAATGAATAATATATTATTCGTGCAACGGTTATAAATAATGTATATTCCAGACAATAAACAAGCATAACTGTAAAGTTAAAAATCTGGTGCGAGACAACACACGACTTTCTTTTACGCACATAGATTCGCAAATAGTGTGCACAAATGATTAAATTATTATTTACGTTTATTTTGGGAACGATAATTGTAAAGGTCACCCATTCAAGTTACTGGATAGGCGAAATGCTGCTCAACTCCGGAAATTTTCTCAGATAACATAATTGAACGTATTTTTTCAAAAAGACTGCTATGTACATAAAGGGGCCTTAAATACATAATAACCCTAGCAAATTTTAAAGAAAATGTTCTAGCTGTTTTCAAGAAAATCGCAAGAATAGAGTAGCGCTTCTGGGCATTCGATTTTAACTAACCCCTTAAAGTCTGATGTGATGAAAATAAAACACTTAAATATAAAATTTAAAACATATTGTTACAGCCGATTTCGAGAAAATCTCGAAAAACCAAAAATTACAAGAGTAAACTAGCACTTCCGGTCATTAGATTTTAACTAAATTTTTGAGGTCACGTGTGAAGAAGATAGAAAACTTAAATCTAAAATTAACAAAAAATCGTTAGAGCCGATTACGAGAAAGTCTCGAAAAACCAAAAAATGACAAGATTAAAGTGGCACTTCTGGTTATTGGATTCGAACGAAATTATTGCAGTTGCGTACGAGGATGGATATAAACTTAAATATAAAATTTTTCGATATATCCCGTTCATACACACACGCGTGCGCGCGCGCGCACACGCACATACACACGCACACACGCACACCCACATACCCACACACCCACACCCATGCACGCACGTACGCACGCACGCACACACGGACGAACGCACGCACGCACGAACGAACGAACGCATGCATGCACGCACGCACCCACACACAGACCAATTTTTTAAAACATGTTTTACGGACTCCGAGGGCCCCAAAACGTGTATTTCCAGTAAAATTTCGACATCGAAAATTTTGGACTAAAACAATATTTTCTCTATACTATGTTTAATATAGGTAAGAGAAAGTAAAAAATAAACAAACATGTCTTTTCAATGTAATTAATTAATAAAAGGCGAATTTAATTGTGAAAATATTCTTAATATAAAATATTTAAGATAATTTATGATTAAAAATGAAATGTTTTAATAAAAGAAAGTAGAACAAACCGAGAGTTGTTGACAATAAAGTAAATAGCCAGTGACGGCTTATAATTAATATTTTAGCTCAAATCTAAATGGAATGAGGGCTGTTTACAATGTCTAAAATCTAATAATACAATTTTATAATGTACCAAATTTCAAGAAAATTTTTCTGTCAAATTTTTAGTGTTCACCAACAACGGCGCTACAGTAAAAGAATTAAAGTCGGCAATTTACATATTTTCATATATCTTTGGAAAAATGCAACGTATTTAGATAATTTAAGCAAACTTGAGATAGTGGACATTATTAACTGAAAATACAGGATTCAATTTAAAGTTATCCGTTTATGCAAACAAATTCTATTATAAACTTAAGAAAAGTTTTAGAAACTGCTAGAAACATTTGATTCATTTATTGCTGCTTTGTACATACATACGATAGTTTAAACTATAGTTTGAAAACTAAAACAAGTGGCAGTCTGTCAAACGTACAAGTATTCTAATATTAATATTTGCAATTGCTGATACTACTAGAAAAACAGCCCTGTTACAAACACTGTTGTTGCTTAAACAACTTCAATTAAATAACGATTTAAGAGAGGTTTTAATTTTTAAACTGATAATTTGTAACATCGTTCTTTACTAACTTTGTTAGGATTAATTTTAGGCAATTTTAAAGTGAAAACTTGACTTACTCAGTCTACATCAGTGGGTTAATAAACAACACTGAAATAATTATACAAGAATGTACGTTAATATAATTTATAAATGAACTTGAAGATTTTGAAGATTGAATATTAATCGCCTGTTTCCAAATGATTATTTAATTATCGGAACCTGATCCAGATAATTAGTTAAGCAACTGATTAAAATTCATAAATGTTTATACGATACTTAAGAATATAATTTAATTGAATAATTAAAATACATAATTTAAAAATTGAGATATAAATATCTTAAACGATCTTGATTTGAATTTATCCAAATTGGGTTACGACTCAAGAATTTAGAAGTTTATGTTCAATTCACGTTTTCGTGTCTGTTGATATCCGACGTATGTTGTAGCATTTCTAATCGTATTTTTGGGATGGTGAAACATGCTTAAGGATCTCCTCGTGTATTCATTAATATAATGTTGAACTTTTCAAAATGGCAATTTTTATAAAAATTGAAAAATATTGTACCATGTTTTACATTGCATAAATGTCAAACTTAACGAAGCAACTGTTTTATGGCTTTATACTGTAATAATAACGGTAAGGATATTTAGAAAACAATTTTCAATGCCACTATGAATGTCAACTGAAAATTTAATAAAAACCTCGGATTCGAGATAAATATTTCCACAGTAAACCTATCGTTTATGAAATTAACATAAATTACATTATCTCTTGCTATTTAAAACTTAATTAAAACTTTGACGAGAAATCATATTTTATAAAGTTAAAAAATAAAGATTTGATCCACATTGTGTATAATAATTGTTTTTTGCGCCAGTTAAGAAAATAACAATTAATGGAAATTTAATTTAAACTTAATTAACAAGTTATTCTAACAAAGTAATAAAATGGGCAGAAAAAGTCTGACATATATTTTGCTGCTGAAATTAAATTTTCCATCTTCATTAAATGCGGGTTTGTGTGGGAATAAAAATGTGGGAACTTCGTTGTTTCACTATTATGAGAAATCGATCCTTCGTTTTAATTAAATTTTTTTCTTGGACGTCTCTTCCGTCTTTTGATGATATTATATAAGTGATCTGTTTATTATGTAACGTCCGTTTATAAATTTTCAACCATTTAAATTCCCAATCATAAATTATTATTTTCTACTTACATACTTAGATACATTTATTTCTAACTTCAGATTTAATTATTTCAGGTTTCGTATTTTCTATTTTAATATTATCAAAGTTAATTCAGTACTATTAAACATTCTCTGATTTACAGAATTCATTATTCACGCTTAAATAATGTTTAACCATACCCGCCTATGGCTTTTCAAACCTTGATTTAATTTTGCCATGCGCATCGAAAGAAAATCGTAAATTGACCTTTTTATAACGTATCTTTGTGAAAACGATACTTAATTTCTGTAACTTAATAGTTGGTTTTAAATTACCTTTAATTACTGTTTTAAAATCACTGCAACAATTGGTCAATATATTTCCTAATCATTTCGTTTTTGCTATTCTGTAAATTAATTTCTAACAAATTATTTTAGTGATTTTTGTTGGTTTATTCTTTTCTGGGAGATTAACTATTAGTCTAATTACATACATCTCTAACGTTAATTATCATTTGAATGGGATAAAATACATTAATTCCTATTAAGGCTGAGATTTCGTTTTGTGATGGAGGATTAAACTTACTTGACAGCACCTGGTTAAAAGTACGTCATTTTGTGTTGAGATTTATACAAGCAGTGCATTGTTAGTTGCCTACCTCCTAGAAAATTACTAGAATAGTTCATCAATTTACTTTCTGGAATCCAAAAGAAAATTTCCACTGATGGTTTAAAACTATAAATAAAAATAGTAGCCTGTAATATAATGTATAATTATTAATTACATTTCTTTTAGCGTAATTTCAGTGGACGCTCTCTTATAGCACTATACGATGTGTGGGAAACTAGGAAATTTACATTAAGTATTTATAAATGAACATTCCTTTACTTGTTTTTGAAGTTATTTTATTACATATTCTTTAATTACTTGTTAATTTCATGACATTTATATGTGTTTATTTATTGATTTAGACAATGTGCTATGATTAACCATCACTTTTCCATCTGTTTGTTGTGAATAAAGTTAATTATTTACTAATTCGTTCTGGATATCGAATGAATAATCCTCAACATTTTCTTTTCTTTAAGAGTACACAATATTTAATATAGGATAAAGCCCACTTCCCCTCTTCGACACTTACCTGAACTAGCTGAAGCAGTATCTTACTATATTACATGTATCCTGTTGGTACAGTTTTGGATCAGTACGTTACAGTCTTAGCGGAAACCTTGCAAATGCAATCCACAATGGAATTTCATAAAAGAAAAGACTTACAATTGTGCAGGATAATTTAAAATTTTAAATGTCGCCAAAGTGCCTTGTAAGTAAAACGCCGAAATTTCGTTGTGCAGAATTCATCAACGCAAAGTCTTCTCGGCGTTTTGTATTATCACAAAGTCATCTTTTAATCATCGTTCACATGTATTTTTGACGTTTTATGTGTCAAATTTATTAATCACGTTCTTATTTTATAATCGTCTTAGCTCTAATTACATAGCTTTGGTTAAGGGCCGGTATTACAGTATTAGTTTAAAGTTCAGCTTACTAAAACTAACTTTAACTCCTATGGAAGCAATTATTGCTACAATAGTTTCCCTATAATTAGAAACGAAACAAGTTTAAGGGATCATTATAATACTGGCATTTAGTAGTTCAAATTTAATTCATTAGATATATTCAGAGAGCATAAATAATGAAACAGTGGCAAACAAAATTCGTTTTAACACGTTTTAAAGTGACAAGTCACGAAGTCAGGGTCTAATTCATCCACATTGAGTAAGCATTAATCAACAAAAATAAAAATGGTCTTGGTATAATTTTCTACAACTTAATTTAAAACTATAATTCAATAAACTTCATTATCAAGTAGTTTTTCAAATTCACGGTAGATGGATATGTATCTTACCAAATATGTAGAGGTACTTTATTCCTATAGTTTTTTTACAAAATTTTAAATTAGAGAGTTTATAACATTTAAAGATGTTTAACATGTTAGGTTTAAATTCTTGAACATCTTCGGTTGCAGTTACAGTTCAACAAGACGAGTCAAAACCGTCAAATATAATACACTTCGTACTATTTTACTATTGCATGTTAAATAAAATTTGTTTAAGAATTACAAGCATATTGTGTATATACAGGATGTCCACTTTTCGAGATATTTGCACCATGCAAATGCATTGCGGTTTTCGCGAACCGGTGCTACTTTTTTGAGAAATTTACAATGATGGAAACAAATGTCAAAATCACTTTTCTTTTCTAAGATACATAGCGATATTAAAAAATACTATTTTCGCAACTATTTATAAATTGAAATCTTCAACAAATCCAACGTACATAGATTGCTATATCCAATAACAATTAATTCACCGGTAGTTAAATGGGGAACAGCTCACAAAGATTTGATTTTGTGTACAGAAGAATTTAGCATAGGCGTGCTGTTGAGTTTTGGAAAAGTCGAAAAGAACGTTATTTAGCTTTGGATATAGTTCGTAATAGATTTAAGAAAGTAAAAACCGAGCGCTAGTTGTATTGATACCATGCAAAATTGTGCAGTTGCAAAACTTTAGAGCGTCAAACGCACGGCTTGCGAATTTGAAAACAGTTCATAGAGTTATATCGCAAAAAATTACGAACTTCATTAACACATCTTTTGAAGTACAACGTGTAGATTTAGAACAGAAAGTTAAAAAGTTTAGTGACACGGTTAACCGCACTTTTTAGGTCAGAGTCTAGGTTCTAGTTTCAACGCTGTTGTAAGTGACTTCAATTTAAAAATTCATTCAGGCCGGTCCTTGGTACCACAGGATGTGAAAGCAGTGGAAACAGTAGTATAGCAAATATCTGCAATAATTCACTGCTGTAGAGACACTATTGCCAAAATTAAGGATAGTACTAAAGGAGCCACAAGGTGAGATTGGCCCTCAAGCTCAAGCTAGCCTTATCGGTGAGGGGGGACTGCGTCCTTACTTAGGAAAAGGTTTACAAGTACGTTGCTGTCAAATATAGGCCCTGAAAGTCGAAAAACTCTAGTTTCGGAATCGCTTTCAGAAGTGTTGTCACACGTTCTTGAACCTCGACGTCAGCAAATCGCGATCCCTCAAGGTCCCCTTAAGATGAGGGAACAAAACAAGTTATCAGGAACAAGATCTGGAGAGTAGGGTGGGTGTTCCAAAACCGTCGCGACACGCTGAGCCAAAAATTGGCGTACACTGATGCTCGTATGAGACTGTGCATTGTCGGGCAGTAACAACTACTTTCCAGTTTGAATCATCTGTGATCTAACGCGCCGCAACAAAGTTTGAGAACCTCCAAGTAAACTACTGCATTCACTGTTTGGTCAGCAGGGACGAATTTTGTTGAAAAATGCTATCAACATGTCTTCACCTTGAATTTTTGCATGCGGGCTCTTTGTTTGTCGTGGGGAAGAAGATGACCACTATTCCATTGGTTGTATTTTCGTTTCGGGGTTGTACTGGTAACACCAAGGCTCGTCTACTGTGATAATGGAACCCAGAAAGGACAGATCCCGGCCACGCATAGCGATAAAATCGCCACTGGTTTCAAAGCGTCTTGCTTTTTACTCGTTTGTTAGGATGTGCGACACAAATCTTGCGCTTACCCAAATCTTCATGGATGATATCTCCCACTGTGTGCTAATGCCCATTTCTGCTGATATTAATTGATCTTTTGTTAATAACACACGCATACGTTCAATGTTTTCAGTTATCCTGCTTGTGGATGGTCGGCCCGAACGCAGTTCATCCTCCACCGATTTATTACCAGCGTGAAGGTGTACAAACCAATCGTACACACATTTTCTACTCACATCATCCTGCCCGTAAACTTGCGCCAAAATTTCATGGGTTTCCGTCGCCGTTTTACCCAATTTGAAGCGGAACTTAATGTTGCGTCGTTGTTCTATGGATTTTCAACGCACGGTGCTCGGAACACTACTGAAATGACTGCAGCACTTTACTTTTTAAGTAGCCCCATAGGAAAAAATCAGCAGGCGTTAAATCTGCACTCCTCGGTGGACAGCTTATGCCCCTCGTTGACTAATTGCTTTTTCAGAGAATAAATCATGAAGAACAGCTAGCGAATCATTTGTGACGTAGGAAGTGACTCCGTTTCGCTGGAAAAATGTGTTGCGGTTGTAGCCAATCTGCAGCCAAAACTGTTCGAATCATATGAAATATTCAGCGATATGGGAATCGCAACACCAATAAGGCGTAGGAATTTTTTGACCAAACTTGGCAGAAACATTTAACTTCTAAAAGATAGCAATTGATAAAAATTTTAAAGAAAAAGAACAAAATATAATTGGGCACACACTCCCTCACTTTTCGTGGCATCGAACTTAGCAGATGGTCGATTTCCTCTTGAGGTATTGTTTCAAGCAACCTGTACTTCGTGCTGTAGAGCTTGAAGCGTCTGTTGAGGATGCAGCAAGTTCCTCAGTCTTTTCCCCATAATGTCCCAAATATGCTCGATGGGGGAAATATTGGGAGTTCGCCGTGGCCATAGCAAGAGATTGAAATTATCATCTGCAAAGCAGTATGGGGACGGGCATTATTCTGCTGGAAACGTGAGTTGCCAACTGTTCAATAAATGGAAGAATATGGGGTTCTACCATCTCATTCACAAATCGCTGGGCGGTCATATTGCCTCGGATGAATACCAAACCAGATCTACTCTCATAAGTTATAGCACTCCATACTATAATCCCAATGGTGTGGTGCACATGCCTCGCAACAGAAAATTCAACATTGCGACGTTCCCCAAGTCTTCGTCTGACCCTCATACGGCCATCATGCATCCCTAAACAGAATCTGGATTCATCTCTGAACAACATCCTATGTTACTCCAGGTTCCTGTGCAATCGCAACGTACACCACTCCAAACGTTACTGTCGGTGTTGAGTCGTTAGCGGTAACACAAGATGTGGCCGATAGAATTTTAAACCGCAAGCTCTGATTCTACGGTAAACCATTCGAAGCGTTACAGGATGACTTTCGCTAGCTAAAGGTTGATCGGCAATTGATTTGGCAGTGGAGAATCGATCTTTTGTTGTCATAAGTTGAAGATGGCGACCCTGCACCTCATTTATTCTTCTTCGCCTTCAGTTCCTCTTCTGTGGCGTTAGTGACCCTCTCTAGTCGATTCTTAATAGCAGCGAATAAAGGTGGATTGGTTGCGGATAAACCGATTTGCAATTTCGCTGAACGGAAAACCACTTTCGCACAAATCAGTACGACTTCTGTCAAATACGCTTAATTGACGATAATTTTCACGTTGGTGTATTCTAGGTATGATCACACCCTCAAACCAAACGATAACAAGCGAAAACACTAAAGAACTGAACAAAATCTCGCAAAACACCAGATAACATTGTTAGAAAAAACTGAAATAACTATCACATAAATCATTATCACTTGATCCATAATAAGGAAATTTTAATCAACTGCTACTTTTTAGTAGTTAAAAGTTTCTGCGAAGTTTGGTCAAAAAATTCCTATGTCTTCTTGGTGTTGCTATTTACATGTCGGAGTATAATATTGATCGGAATTAACGGTCTGAGCGCGACCACGGTTATCCTCAAAAAAGGATGGACCGATAATTCCTTGACTTGGTATGGTAGCCCAAACAACAAAATTAGGCGAGTGTAATGGTTTATCGGAAGCACAATATCTACAATTTTCTTTGTTTACGTGGCCGTTGATATGAAAATTGGACTCGTCGGAGAACCATGTGTTTATTGAAGTTCCTAAAATTATTTGTCATTGCCCTGCAGGATTCGACTCGTTTAGCAGGATCATCGGGCTGCATTTCTTGCTAAACAACAATTTTGTAGGGGTGCAAATGTAAATCTTTACGAATAAATAAAGCGATAACCGTGGATTTTGTCAAATTTAGAGAAGTTGTGCACAATCGTAGTGACGTTAGTGGATCGTCTATAACAGACTGGCAAATGTGATCGTCATTCATCCTCGTTCTTGATATCCTTTTGCGACAGTTGATTTATCCGGCATTGTGTTACTAGTTTCTTCAAATTTTTGCCCTCAATGCCTGATTAAATTCGCACTTGACACATAAAATGTGCTGTAAAGACGTCGAACAACAGTGTGAGAATGCCCGTTGCGGTCCCGTGAAACAATCAATCGCTACTAAATTAAACAAGCCCGCCAAGCGTTTGACACCATTCCCCTCCTCAAGTTATCTGTGTTTGGCGCGAAACGGTCAAAACAAAAGCGAAAAACATTCTGAAACACCCTTTACGAGGCGTATCCAGAAACTAAGAACCGATTGGTTGTAAAAGAGTGCAGATTTTTATTGTGAAAAGTTTCTGACGTATGTACACTATTTTTATACGTAGTCGCCATATTTATTGAAGCATTTGTCGTATCGTGACACCAGTTTCTATATTCCTTCGTCGAAGAAACTTCCCTTCAATCCGTTTAGCTATTTATATTTTAACCTCTTTTGTTTCTCGGTCATTCCCTAGACCTTAAACGCCCGAAAGCTTCTTTAGGTGAAGCAACAAATGAAAATCGCTTGTAGTTAGGTTTGGACTGTGCCTGTGTGCGGATGGCGGTAAGTAGTCGTGCATTTTTGTGCAAGAGCACAACAGCAATCAGTTCTCCAGGTCGTCGGTCGATTTTCACAGTACGGTTCTGCATTTATAGCCGCACCTTGTTGCATAAACTCCGCGAGTAGAATACCTTTCCGGGTCCAAAAAACCGTAGCCATAATTTTACGAGAACCTGTATGCCGCCATTGTAAAGATTGCGGCTTGCTTTCAGGTGTGATGTGAGCAATCCACGTTTCATCGTCAGTAACAATGTAATCAAGAAATTCATCATCTTCTTGTCGATAACGATCAAGGAACATTAAAGCAGCTCTCAGGTGTTTTTGCTTGTGGTTTTCTGTCAACTTGTTGGACACCCATCTGGCACAAAGCTTTTGTACGATTTCGTTCGTTAAAGACCGAGAAACCATTGAAATCCATTCATGAAATTCAGAAATTGTGAATCTTCTGTTCTCCACAATTTCTACATTAACTTTGTTTAAAAATTGTTCTTAAATAGCTGACACTATTTTCCCAGATTCGCTCATGAATGACATTCCCGCTAAAAATTCAATGACTTGTCAGTAAATTTCCGCAGCCGGAATATTTTTTGTGTTTACAAATTTTATCGCCGGTCGCACTTCATAGTCGGCGAGATTTTCGATTTTAATGTCCATTTTTATTTGACACAACTGGTGCCCAACAGATTCAGTAATCACCTATAAGTGACGATATTACGAACGCGACAGTTCCGGCAGCGGAACTGTCGTAGAGAGTAGACGTGTTGAGGTTAGGTTCGAACAAGTGCGTGTGTTGTACCAGGCCCCTTACTCCTAGAATAGGTTGGTCGGGTGCAACAGACCTAACAAGTCAAGTACAGTGCATTGCGATGAACACCGAACTATTGAAAACTCCGAGGTTAGTTCTGTCAAAGATGGAACCATCCATAATGACAGAAAAAAAGAGAGAAAAGATAATAGGCGAGATTGCAAATATCAGGACATTGATTCAAAAAGCTGAAAAAGACATCCAAAGGCTTACAAACGAATTAAGTAAAGAAGAAAAGAAAGACTACTTCCATGATAGGTATGCAGAGAAAAAGAAAGTAGAAGAAAGAAGAGAAAACGAGCATGGAGGCACGTCCCAACAATCAATGAACATAAAACTGGCCATCAATTCACAACCACAGAAGGGACGCAGAACTCCAAAAAAGAAACGGAAGAACCAACACCAATGGTAGTTCCACCCAAAAAACCAACGGAACCCACAACCACATAAATTCCAAGGGTCATAAGGAACAAGGATGCATACCAACAAGTTACAGAGCCGGCAGGTATGAATAATTTCTCTATCTCTTGGGATATAAATACCACTGATTCATTGAGAGAGTTCAGATTGCTACGAAAGCTTCTACAGGAGATGGAAGAACCCTGCCACACACTAGGTCACGGACGAAAAAGAGCTTAGGCAATGATCAGGGGCGTACCAGAAAGTATCACTGAAGAAGAAATAAAAGACGAGCTGCAAGAAAGAGGTTACGAAGTAAATACGGTAAAAAAACTAGTAAATAGATCGAGATTATTTCCACTAATGTCAGTAAATTGCCTCAAAACGGCAAAAGGCAAGGAAATATTTAATTTAAAAAAAGTCCTAAAACTAAAAGTAATAATGGAAGATAAAAGACGCCACACCAGAGTGACCCAATTGTATAGGCACCAGCTGTACGGGCATGTCCCGTACAGATGCTCCGCATCATACAGATGTTTAAAATGCGCGAAAGGTCACCCAATCTATACATGTGATCTTAGACCCAACTCAGTTACCAAATGTTGCAACTGCGAGGGACAACACTCCGCAAATTACAAGCAATGCACGCAAAACCCAGACTATACAAAAAGGTAAAAAATGGAAGAGATGCAAAACAAAATGAAACGAGCGGAAATAAGACCCGCCATATCCTACGCAGAAACGACAAAGTCCAAACTAGTAAACTCTGCAGTAACGAACGAAGAAATATTACCAAAAATGTTAGCGACAATTGAAAGCGTAATAAATAAATTGATTCCATCAATAATAACACAAATAATCAAAAGCACAAAGACACAATGAGCAAAAGCATTACCAAATTCGCTATATGAAATACCAATGGAATAAGCAATAAAAGGAACGAATTCGAACAATTCCTTCAGCTAAATGAAATATCATTAGCATTCGTAACAGAAATTCATCTAAATAAGAGTGACAAATTCTGGTTACACGGATACAACGTAACAAGAAACGAGAGAGAAGAAAGAAGAGAGAGGGTGTAGCAATAGCGGTACTCAAAACAATATGCGCCAAAGCTCTAACTGCAATAACAGACAAAGAAAGATCCAAATTAGAAACAACAGGGGTCACGATCCAAATTGACAAAAAAGAGGTCAACCTAATAGCGGTATACAACCCTTCCAGTAACAAGATAAGGGAAGACGTCCTATCGAAAATGACAAGATTCGGTCCCTCATTCATACCGGGGGATCTAAACGCAAAGAATCTTTCGTAGGGCTGCAGAATGAGCAGCATTAATGGTAAAATATTACAAAAATTCCTAAATAACAAAACAGAAACAACGGTAGTAGCACCAAACGACCCACGTTAATCCCAACCGGGAGAAGGGACGAAATAATTGATTTCGGTATACAACACAAATTAAGGTTGAAATCAAAGGCAGAAATCAAATCTGCACTAAGTTCTAATTACTGGTATCAACCAACAAGAAGAAGAGGCAAAAAGGGTTAAAACAAATTGGCTAAAATTCGCATTCAATATAGAAAAATTCAAACCAACAGCAAATATAGAAAGCAAACAGCAAATTGGCCAAGCGGTAGAGAGAATTACGGCAGCAATTCAAAAATAACTAAAAACAGTCAAAAAGAAGTTCAATAAACACAACTGAACAGATGGGGACCGACGCAACAAGAAAAAATCTGGTGTGAAACAACACACGACTTTCTCTTACGCACAAATGCCACATATGCCAATAATGTCCACATTATTAGATTACTGCCTACGTTTATTTTGGAAACAATAATTGTAACAGTCACCCATCCAAGTTACTGGACAGGCGAAAGGCTGCTTAACTCCGGAAATTTTCTCTGA
>JAHWXV010125644.1:0-10655 GCA_024586415.1 Phrixothrix hirtus | reverse complement strand
CGACCTGACTTGTTTTTGATCTCCGGTCAACAACCTCGGAACCCATCGAGCACTCACTTTTCTGAAGCCAAGTTGGTCTGTGATTGCGAATTGAACACTCATATAGCTGATACCAATTTCTGACGAGATTTATTGAACAGTTAACCGACCATTACCTTCAATAAGCTCTCGAATGGCACTGATGTTCCCATCTGTAAGACTTGGCCGTGGGCGTCGACGGTGACTTTCATTTTTGACACGTTGTCGCCCACCCCTAAATTCGCTGGCCCACTTATACACTCGATTTTGAGACAGTGTAGTGTCCCCAAACTGTACCTGCAAACGAGTAAAAATTTTAGAAGATTTAACGCCTTCATTGGTTCAAAATTTTATGACGATGCGTTGCGCAACAAGCGGATGTACCTTGCTTGGTCATGGCTGTACTGACGACAAAACAGAGCGCTGCTTCTAAATAAGGTGTTCCTCCACTCTTAATAAACGAAATAACAATCCCCCACAGTTACACCCGGCCCAGACGTGCTTGCTACTGTCACCTGCAAAATTACTGTTTATATTTGATTCACCCTCGTATTTTATCTTGATTCCGATTCTTGTTCGTATTTATTGTTTTCCATTGAGAATAGAATCTTTTTATAATTAAATCAACTTCCTATATTAATATTGTCAAACTATTTTGTATGTTTTCCAACCTTATATACAATTTGTTTTGAAATGTGAGGTAACGTAACTAAATTCATGTCTTTATCCTTATATAATAATTTTTTTTTTCTTGTGCTGAGTTTTTTACAACAAAACGTAATCGACTGTCTGGATAGGCATCGTATTACATTGTTATTTTAAATTTAAACTTGATTCATCTAATAAGTTCCTTAAGGCGATTAAGAGGCGAAAGGGTTAACAAAACGCACTTAATTAACAATCAAAGTAAAACTTCCATATAAAACGGGAGGTTGCGAAAGTGTTCGCTTTTCATTTATATAGCTTGTAAATAAATTTTAAGTAGTACATTTAACTGGTGCTGTGAGGAATAAAAATGACAACGTTGATTTAATCGTTACGCATTTTTTCAGATGGTGTTGGAAATAACGCCAGTTTTAATTCATTAGATCTCCGTCAGCTGCAATTCCATCAATATCGTTTATTGGAACATCTTAATTAAAATCTATCCGTAATTTACAAAAAAATTTATATTTGTGCAATTTCAAATTACATTTTTTTTAATTCGTGTACATTATGCTACCAATTCAATTTATTCTAACAATCAAACACGGAATAGAGTTCCCTAATTGTAGTTCAGGTATTTACAACCTTTTGGGGCCTAAAAAAATTGATGTCATATTATAAAGTGGAGTGTGCATCGATCATCCGTCGAATACACACGTGTTTGTCGGTTACTCCTGTATACCCTTAGATACTGTAACTTAGGCCCCTTCAACTTGCTGCGGTGGGTCAGTTGCAGTATCAAACTCCGAAAGTGGTATTCAATAGTGCATTAAATTATTACGTGTTTGACAGTGCCAACCTATGATGTCACCTGAACTCACAAGTGAACAAAAATCCGCCATAACCACCCTGATGCTAATCGCGAAGTTGCAACCTGCGGCAGATGTTTTCAACAAGTTTTATCTAAGTCCTCCAGTACTTAGCGGTATCCCGCAGGTACTAAACCACATGAAGATAGACTTGGCAGCATGTCTAGGCCACGGAAGGAAATTGTTGAAAGAGGACAACAACGTAGCCACCGCCCAGCATGGATGCGCATAACATGACGCCCGGGGGATGGTAGACGACGCTCTCGACTACTCATCCTCGGAGGAAGACCAGGTCATCCAGGCAACACCCATGGCCACTGAAGACGGTGCCTTCTCCTTCCAGAAGGGGAACAAAAGGCATTCACTAAATAAAGCCAACCCGGGGCCAACGGCTAAGGCGATAGTAATCACTTCGAATAAGTTCAACCCACTAGCCAATACAGAAATGATTGAATAAAATCAAGAAAACCAAGAACCAAAGTCAACCCCCAAGAAGAAGGAACAAGCACCACCGATCGTACCAAGAAACAAATCACTCTGGATGGAAATATCCGAAGACCTCCATCGTATGGGGGTGAAAATCGAAAAGGCCAAAAATTTGGCCAAAGGTATCCAAATTCATCTGGAAACCGAAAGCGACCACTTACGGGTCGCCACCTACATGAAAGAAAAGGAATTGCCATTCCATACATTCCTCTTCAATAATGAAAAACCATTCCGGGTTGTATTTCATGGCCTCCCGGTGGAGCTTGGCTGCGATAGCATCAAAGTCGACATAAGAAGACAAGGCATTCCCGTCCAAACCGTCCGGAGGATGAATAGAGGCCCAGGTAATGCTCCGATGCCTCTATACTACCTAGAGGTCGAAAAATCCCAATATGGCAAGGAAATTTACGACGTGAAAACAGTCCTAGCTTTGTGAGTGACAATCGAGTCACCGCGCAGAGCGAAGACTGTCATTCAATGTCACCGCTGCCAATTATTTGGCCATACCCAAAAGCGATACAGCGCAGTGCCAAGATGAGTGAAGTGCGGGGGCGAGCACGACACAAGCGACTGCAAAAAGTCAAAAGAAGAACCAGCAAGGTGAGCAAACTGCGAGGGTGCGCACACGGAAAGTTTCCTGGGGTGTCCAAATCGCCCTAAACAAAGAGCGATCCGGCCAGGCCTATCATACGCGCAGGCAGCAGCAAGACCAGCCACGCCCACCACTGCAGAATATCAACCTGCACCTTTGCAGGCAAATACCACCGCCGCCAGCTTCCACACCGCGAAGATCCTGCAGACCGAACAAATAGTCCTGGAAGCCACTAAAACGTGCAACACGTTTGCGGAAGGCATTGTGAAATTAACTGAAGTTCTTCCTGAGTCAATTAGCATCTTCAAAAATTAAAACGAAGATGCAGCCAATTATCGCCCAGAAAGGACTGTCGGTACGTACACACGTACCGACGACAGAACACTCTCTATGTTACATCCACGTTCTTTCCGCGAAACGCGACGATCATTACCGAACCGCGAGACCGGGAATTAACCGTGCTAGCATTCACTTTTAGGTTGCTTAGATAATGTGTGTCACTGAGAGTAAACTAGAAGCCACTGTATGCCCTGATATACTAATTATAATGATAACTGTCAATAATAGCAAGTCAAAATACATACATACATATATATATATAGTAGCAGTAACCCCCTATATTTATGTAAATAGTGCTTCGAGGATCGACTTGGCTACAGGTCGCTTACTACGAAAGGTAGGTCCGTAGAAGTTAGCCGATACCAGACGATTTCCAATCCGATGCCTGCCGCGCCGACTCCCGCAGTCCCGACGCCCAGCATCGATTTACTATTTTCTGCCCCAGTGTTTCCAGATGCATAACTGACGTGCTCCGAACAAGAAGCCACAGGATAAGTTAAATAAATACAAACATTCTGAGTTTATTTATTCATAGTTCTTTGGGCCACTGCTACTGCATATATGTACATTGCCTTCCTATTATTGACAGTTACCATTATAATTCATATATCACAGGGCACACAGTAACTTCTAGTTTAATCTCAGTGACACATATTATCTAAGCAATCTAAGAGTGAGCTCTAGCACGGTTAATTCGCGGTCTCGCAGTTCGGGAGTGATCGTCGCATTTTACGGAAGGAGTGTGGATGTAACAATTGGCGCTCAAGATCGTGAGGCTTGCTTGCATTAAAGCATCCGAAGTCATCCAGGTGCTCAAAGTGAGACCAACCCGTCCCCGAAGGCAGCAGAAAGAGATAGCCGAGCAATACACCAGTTCCGAATCTGGTTCGATTTCAGAACTCGGTGGCGCCCAACAAACAATCAACATACCATATCCAGCGTCAATGGATCTCTTCAAATTACTACGAAAGGCTCTAGAAAACCAAGTAGAGCTGCCACAATTCTCCGGCCGCAACATAGAGGACCCGGAAGAATTCCTGGATGTGATTGAGAGGGAATGGAGTCCCAACCCGAATGACAGCCGAAAAGTGGTTAAGCTCAGAAATCAGCTTACCGGAGAGGCACTTGAATGGTAGGTCTGCGTAGAAGCAATGTCGGACAGCTATGACCAGCTCTGCGAGTCGTTTGTGCACAAATACACAAGTAAGGCATTACATCAAAGAATTAGGAAGCAAGAAGCAATCGCCGACGTTCTGAAACAAGTCGATGCTTCCGGAACCGATAAGATCGACGACGACCTCTACCTAGTAGAGTAACCGGGAGTTCAGGAAATGGAAGAACTACCGAAGGTAGAAGTCGCCGAACAGGAAGCGAGGGAGGAGGAAGAAACCCGGAATCAAGATGTGGCCCTCATAGTGGATACTATCCCAGTGGCCGACATCCCGGAAGAGAACGGAAAGGTCAATGACCTGAACCAAGGTGAGGCCCCCATACTGAATAACATTCAAGTGGCCGAAAACTGGAAAGGATGTGAGAGGTCAGAAGGCAGTTCCCGTCCCCGAAACTTGATGGAAAATTCCTGCGACGCCATCTTGGAAATCAAACCAACGACGCCGACGCCAAACCTTCAGCGTCGCATCAGAATGACCGATGCGCTGACCTGGACAATGGGAGAATGTCACGCCCCCCTCGGTGACCACTTTAATTCTGATTGACCAGCGCATCAGCCATTTAGTACACACAGGCAAACGATGTATAGGACGGGCGGTTATCTCAGCAGTTCAGGATTACTGGTCGAGATGCGGCCCAGTGCATTAGTCCGTTATATCAGTTCTACACTATACGTTAGGCCCCTTCTGCGTGCATAAGTGGGTCGCGTATAGTGTTACGAAGTTTAGTGACAAGTGAAAGTATTACCTTAGGCCCCTTATTTTATAGGTGGGTCGGTTGTACTTAATCCCGCTAGTGAGCGTGAACTGACTTTAGTGCACGTGCGCGAAATTAGGGTGGTTTAACATGACCACACAAACGAGCTCAACTCCAAAAGGAGACGCCGCGATGACGGTAGCTAAGAAGCAATTTTCTCAAATCGAGAAAATGTTATTAATAGACGACGAACTGGATAAATTCAGGAAACTACTAAAGGAAATAAATAAAGCAATAGTGAGATTGTCCGAAGAAAAAATAAAAATCATGGGTGTTACCAACACAAAATTAGAAGGAGGATCCTCCTCCGGAGTGAAGAACAGGAAGAAAAACAAAGCTCTAGAGGTCAGCGAATTCGAGGACGATAAGACATGCGACATGGAAACCGAGCCATCCCAAGAAAGCACCAGGTGCAGCACGAGTCAATTTCAGATCGTCGAGAATACTCACTCGCCGCAGACACGGCACACGGATGCGCTCCCACGACACGCTGGGAAATGCACACTACAAAGTGAAGAAGAGGACTTCCCTCCTCTTAAACTTCCTCCTAAACCGGCTCCAGAAGTGAAGGAGATTAATCAAAAAGCGCCTCCCCAATTGTGGTCCGTGACAGAGCTAGTTTCAATACAGTGAAACTGGTAGCTGAAGATAACCAAGTCGACATTGTTAAAGCCACATGCCATACGGAAGGCATCAAATTCTTCACCAAGTCCTCGGAAGACTTCCGGAAACTAGTAAGAATACTAAAAGAGCTTGAGGTCACGTACCACACGTTTCAACTGAAGGAAGAGGAGTTAAAAGTGGACCTTCGAGGAATTCCAGAATCCATCGAAGAGAGCGAAGTGGAGAATGAACTGACTGCGAAAGGGATCCATTTCAGCTCAGTAAAGCGACTAGGGAACAAGCATAAGAACTTCCCGCTTATGCTGGTGAACACGGAGAAAACCGAGAAAGGAAAGGAGCTCTTCAAGCTGGAAGAACTTGTGCACCTAAGAATTAAAACTGAACTCAAAAGGAGGCCGACCCGGGCACAGCAATGTTTCCGTTTCCAACTCTACGGCCACGTGTCCTTCAGATGTACAGCACCATACAGATGCCTGAAGTGTGCAGGAGAGCACCCGACCTTCCAATGTAAGCGTCCTAGAGAAAAGGCAGCCAAATGTTGCAACTGCGACGGGGACCACCCCGCTAACGCACGGGTTTGTCCGGTCAACCAGGAGAACCTAAAAAGAAGACAACGTGAAGAGGCATCCAAAAGGTTAAAGAACGCCGAAGTAAGACAAGGAGTCTCATATGCTGACAGAGCCAAACTGCAACAGCCAACAGAAGAGTTGGAGCAAAGCCTGCCCGGCAAGTTAGAGACGGTCCTAGAAAAATTACTTATGAAGATGCTCCCAAAACTTCTTGAACAAAAAGTAAATGGATCATAGACAAGTCAAAATTTGCACCTGGAATGCAAATGCAGTGTAAAAGAAACGACTCGAACTCGAAATGTTTCTAAAAACCGAAGACATTTCGATTATGTTACTGTCTAAAACTCATTTAAAACCGAATATGCACATCAAGATAGCAGGATGCAATGCGTTCAGAAGAGACCGAACCAACGCGAGAGGTGGGGGAGTGGCAGTTCTGTGCAAAAGTGCGTTGTGCGCGCGTCAACTTCCGGACTTTACTAGTGCTTTAGAAGCGGTGGAAATTCAAACTGTAATCAGAGACAAAACAGTGAACATAGTGGCCGCGTACAACAGACCAAAGTGCTTCCCAGAAGAAAGAGACTATAACGACCTCCTTAGCTATGGGTCCACAATTGTGGGTGGAGACTTTAATGCTAAAAACGCGAGTTGGGGCAGTGTGGGGACGAACTCGTAGGGCAAAAAATTCGCAGAATACTTACGAAAGCACAAAATTACGCAAGCAGTAGATACCCAAGACACTACCTCGATTCACAGCCAGTGCAGAAATGACGTAATTGACTTTTTCCTCGTCCACAAACTTCAAGTTCGCAAGACAGCCACCACCTTACACCAGCTGCCTTCCGACCATTTTCCCGTGCTCCTGCAGCTAGGGAGCGAAAACTACAAAAAAGCCACAAAAATCAAAACGAATTGGGCTTATTTTTCATACCTGATGTCCAGGAGCCCTTCAATCTCGGCTCTATCCAAAAGGAGGAAATAGAACAGACAGCAATAACGTTAACAGCGGAAATCAAGTCAAGTTTGAAAAAATGCCAAGAAGAGATCCCAATAAATTACGGGAACAGATGGGGGCTCTCAACAGAGGAAAAACGAGTGGTGCAGCAAAAGAACCTGGCAAAGAAGAGATGGCCCCACACGCGCCACCCGGATGATACACGGAGACTGCAGCAGCTCCAGCACACAGTTGACATCATAATCAGGTTAAGAAAAGACACGGAATGGAGCGAGTTCCTCAAAAAGATAGAAGGCGAGGCTCAACCGAAGCTGTGGAAACTACTCAAAAGATTGAAGCGGACTTAAAATCCCAACGCGCCCATAAAAGCAGATGACCGGTACGTGTTTGGAGAACAGGAGAAAGCAGAAGTGTTCGCCATAGAACTGGCCAAGCAATGTCAGAATAATATGGATGTACAGTTGCCAACTTTTAGGGAAGTAGAAGCTTCCTAGGAGACGGTGCTAAAGACCCAATCTGACAAAAAAAGTGTGAAGGAGAACAAATTTAGTTGAAGTCAATATCAAGGCGATCGGCACCAGGAAAGCCCCAGGAGAAGACAATATCCCAAACCGGGCCTTAAAAGTGCTGCCAGAAAGCACAGCCCGAAAGCTTCAAGTTATAGCTGAAGCTATCCTTTCTACAGACTACTACTCTGAATGCTGGAAAAGGGCCATAGTATCACACTTCCAAAAAAGGATAAGGATCCTTCAATACCAAGCAATAGACGTCCAATAAGCCTGCTTAACGGGATGGCCAAAACCACCGAAAATATCAAGGACGAGATCCAAGCTTTCGCAGAGAACCATCATCTGCTACCGACCAGTCAATTCGGCTTCCGCGGAGCACTCTCAGCCACCCAACAAGCAGCCCGTCTCGAAGCCATAGTGTCCCGAGCCAAGGCCGAAAAGAGAAGTATAATAGGTGCCCTGCTCGACATCGAAAAAGCGAGGAGGAAGGTATTAATCCATAAAATGGTGACCCTTGGATTTCCCCTGGGCCCCATTAAGGTGACACAATCTTTCCTGGAGAACAGAACCTTCGAGATCAGAGTGGGCACGAGCCTATCATCAGTGAAGCTAACGGAGGAAGGGCTGCCTCAAGGCTCTCCACTTTCCCCAATTCTGTACAATATCTACGTTGCCGATATTCTTCAGCTCCTGAACATCCAGGAGACAAAAATTCTTCAGTTCGCAGACGACACGGCTCTGATCTACATAGCTCCAGACATGATAATAGCCAAAGCAAGGCTCACTAAAGGACTCAAAACAATAGAACATTATTTCAAAGTATGGATAATCGCAGTGAACAAAAAAAACCCAGATAATGATCTTCTCCAAAAAAATGGGGAAAACAGACAGCCTATAAGTAATGGGAAATAATCATCGACTATATGCTTTCCTGGAAGGCACACATTCTCAGGCGAAAAGCGTTGGCCAAAAGATTTATGGGTAAACTGTATCCCGCCATAGGAAGTAGAAGCCCTTGGAAACTAGGACTCAAAAACTGCATAATAATTCCGACCGTGTGCTATGGTGAAGAAATTTGGGCGGAAAGCCCCACGTCCAGCAAAGCCCACATTACCACGCTCCAAAATAAGGCATTTCGCATGATCACCGATGCTCCCCGACACATGCGAAACGATGACATCAGAAAAGACTTAGAAGCCACCGATTTAGTAGAACGTACCCGGCAAAGACGAACCAATATGATAGAAAGACTGAAGGATCATCCAAATATAGACATCAAAGAAATAGCTGGACAGATGGTCCAATAGCTAAGGGGCTCCCCCCTTCCCTACCTTATCCTTTAGGGTAGGGGCAAGGGACGCTCGTTTATATAGACCCCCTGGGATCTAAATACTTAACAAGACGAAATGAAAAAAAAAAGCAATTCAGCTCCTACAGCTCCTCCAGTGCCTTCAGTCGCCAAGCTCCGAGATTTAGTGTGTTGCTCTAGTTTTGAAGTGATATAGCAGTCGCCGAGTCACCAGGAAGTCGACGCGCGCCAACCATTGCGAAACAAGATTCGAGCTTCAACGCAGCTCCTCCATAGGCCACCCTGGACGTCACAACTTTGCTCGCGCCGCGCCCAACGCTACCGCAAAGCAACGTTGGAACAGTGCCGAGACTAGTGTCGGTTGGAAAGTGACAGAACTGTGAATACTCTATTTTAGTTATTAAATCAGGACAGATGACCTTTAATTTAGTTTAGTTTTAGTTTATAATCATTTGTCAATCACATTGTCAATCGTTTGTTCATTTACCTACTCTTTGTTCTTAATGTAGTATGTTTCTCTAAATCATTCAACGTAGCCTCTTATTTCGTTTCATTTATTGTCAACATTATTTATTATTATTCATTCATCGCACCAGTAGTGGCCTACTGTTATTTTGTGTATTATTATTTTCCCAACGTGTCTTCAACCAGAGGAGGCCTGCAACGAAAAGTAGAATCGGTAAGTTGGCCAATCGACGTCGCCGCATCCAAGACGCCCTCCGTCGCCGACGTCCGTCAACGTCTGATCTTCCTCCTGGAGGCCTGGCCCCAACGCCTGCCGGAACGATACCTCCCGTCTCGATGCCTTCCGCCGCGGCGCTGCCAAAATTAATAAACAAACCCTCCCTTGGTGTTTAATTTAGAGGCCATAGCTGGTTAGTAAAATTTTTGTGCATTCCTTTTATCTATATTTATAATAGATTTAGGATATCTAAACATAGGTTAGTGAATCCGATTGCGAAACGCGAGTGGTTTACGCGTGTGCCCGTGTCCGCGAATCGTGCGCGTCCGCGCCGGGTCCCTCCGCATAGGTCGTGTGCGTAACATCTATAAAAGACCAGCTCAGATGGATGTTAGGAGATTTAAATCTCGGGACTCCGTTTGCCAAGTCAGGTTACAGTATATTATAAACTTGTCATTTTTGTTTTAATTATTTTTGGATACGGAATTAAGTATAACAGTTATTTTACTTTTCATATTGTGACCGTTCGACTTAGCCTAAAACGTTTGCGGGTTAGAATCGGCGTCGGATTGATTAGCTTCGGTAAGAAGAAAAGAGTTTATATTTTGTTCGGGTTCGCTTTGCCGCGAGGGCCGGGTCGTCGGGGACGCTAATGTCTTCGGGATAGTCGAGGATCCTTCCAGTGCAACTGTTCAAGGAGCTCTGATGGTGGCGTTAGCTATGATTGAGACATCGACTCGCACTTTCGGTTTGGTTCTGGTTTTTCTTTATTAAGGTAAGGATTCGGAGTTTCTTATTGACGTAAATAACAAGATTAAACCCTTAATCATTATTTTATTCGAATTAACGACACATCTATTTATATAAATATGTATAGTTAGTATTCTATTTATTTTTATTTTATTTATTTTATTATCAGAAGTATGGCAATATTTTTACATATACGAGGGGAGTTCAATGTATTCTTGGTATCGGACAATGTAGTAATGATAAGGTTTTTAAATTATCTCAATGGCAAATGACACTCCCTGAAGGTATAAATACAAATTTTTAATTCATTATTATCATTATTGTTCTAGATATGAAATGAATTCCGGGTTTCTTCTTCTCACTTCGAGTGTTGCAACCATAA
>JAHWXV010125639.1:0-10930 GCA_024586415.1 Phrixothrix hirtus | reverse complement strand
GGAGCCCCAAAACGTGTATTTCCACTAAAATTTTGACATCGAAAATTTTGGACGAAAACAATACTTTCTCTATTCTATATTTCATATAGGTGGAGAAAGTAAAAATATATGCTTTAAGTAAAATATACACTCAATTCGTTGATCGTTTTGGGATATCAACAATTTCGATACGTTATTAGTCTAAATTTCATTTAAGTTCATGATGATAGGAGGTCAAATTAAATATTGCATTCAACTAATTTTAATTAAAATTTTAACCGAATAAAATAAACTTCAAAGTGATTGGATTTGTATTAATTATTAGAAAGGTATAAGGTGATGAGTTGTGATCTTTTTGTTAAAATTGTAAATGTGTATTAAAATATATAATCATTTTACATACTTTTTGTTTTGAACAATTTTAGACCTATAGGGAGTGCCTGTTTTGAATCTAATATGCATATCCGAAGGGATAAGAACAAATTTGGTCATTTTAAATATAATTAAGGTGATTCTAATGAATGCATCAACTAGTACAATTATTCCGTTAATTTTGGAGTTAGAAGTCTAATTAGACTGATATTAATTCTAAGCTCGGGATTTCGTATCAACTGTGCGATGATACCACTAGAGCTACCGTATTACACTTGATTGTACATACGTTTACGAATTAGTTTACCTAATTTTTATTTAATAATGTTATAGTTATGATAAGCTCAAATTCAGTGCATTATTTTCTTCCGTTAGTTCAAAATTAATTTTAGATTATTTAGTTGCAATATATTAAATCCACATTGATATAATCTTTTGAACAACGAAAACTTTTTTTATCAACGGATAAATTATCTGGTATGGTTTAAATAAATTAGTTACTGTTACATGTTTCATTTTGAATTTCTTCCATTTTACAATTTAGGCATTAGTTATCTTATGTTATGGGAACTTTTTTAAAAATTGAAAAGAAACATTGTAATACTGAGTGTTATCTTACAATTGGCTTGCTCTTTTACATTTTATTGCAAAATGGTGAATACAATTATGAGTTTTAGATTGAAGTATACCTTTTCGCCGCTTAGGATATAAAATAAGGGAAGTATACTATCTTAGTTAAGATTTGTTTTCAGGTGATTCGGTTAGGTTCTTTTGAATGAACAACTAAGATAGTCTTATAGCATTATTTGGTAAACGTAGTGGTGCCTTCAAGGCTATTAAGTTATCGGTAGATTTGATTTTGATATATCATTCCTTTGTCTGCCTAGCGACAGGAAATTTTCGGGGAGCGTAATTTTGAATTTTCTTTTCTGGAACATTAACGGAACGTTGTTGGCGACTCGATATCTCCAACCGACCGCTCCCAACTGCGACGGCAGCTACCAGCATTTTAACATCTTCATTTGTTCAAGGAGTTTCGTGATTTAGAACCACCTTTCTATTTTATTTCTGGTCTATTTACACGCAGCAGCGTGACTACCTACAGTTACGTGTTGAGTACGTTATAGTTTAGTCATTAAGACCTATATTTAGGTTTATCTGTCTATTGGTGTGCTCTTTATGATACTCATATCACTGTCTATAATAGTGTTTCCCAACCTTTTTTTCGTCAAACCTCCCTGGATCCTAAATAATATTTTCATGCCCCCCTGTCATGTAAAGAAATAAAAACAAATACATTATTTTAACGACACTTATTTCTTTTAATTCTAAGTGATACAAAATAAACTTTCACCAAATCTAAAACTCTTTTAATTCAAATGATTTATTAGATTTGACTACTAGTGAGATACTTGTGCTTGCATTCTCTGTACTAGTTGGTCGATTATAGGTTCAGTTTTTGCCAGAGATATTGTCATGTCGCTATCGACGGCAAAACGATTCGCTGCTTAGTTTTGATTAAAACCAGAGCTAAAAATCCTGCCCCACAAATTAAGTTGAAGAAAATGGAACAAGTATTCACAAAGCAAGAGAAGCAACTTTCAAATTTACGAGGAATCGTTTGATCCAAAATTTCTCTAATGTCAAGAGATGGATGTCATCTTCCATGGTTGAATCGGCCATCTTTTCTAGAAATTCTTTCTAAACTTCTTCTAGTAATTGTTAAGACATCGACAACAAATGGATTTCTGGTCATGTGCCATATTGGTGACGCTGAATTAATGTCTCGGTAAAATTCGTTTTCTAACGCTTACAAATAAGTTTCTATTTCAGCTTTCAAATCGTCGTCCAGTTCTTGATTTTTAATTGCTTCATATAGCCCAGAAAAGGATAATACATTTTCAGTACACACCTTCTGATTCCAAAGTTGAAGCTTTGATACGGAACCCTGAATAGTTACTTATTAAAGTGCTGTTTTTGCCTTGAAGTTTCAAGTTTAGCTGATTCAAGGTTTAAAATATGCCAGTGAAATAGGCCAACCTCCATTAAAATTGTTCATTATTAAACTTTTGCAAAAAATCATTTTTTTAACTCAAGAAAGAGGATGACGTCTTCTTTCAATTCTTAAAGGCGAACGAACATGTTGCTTTTAGACAACCAGCGAACGTATGTGTGGAATAGAAGTACTATGTGATCAGAATTGAGATCCTCGCAAAATAAAGTAAATAATCGGCTGTTAAAAGCGCTGCTCTTGATGTATTTTACGATCTTTATGACTGAGTCCAAAGTCTGGCTTAAATTGTGTGGCAATGTTTTTGAAGCCAAAGCTTGTCCATGCATAACACAACGTTTGCTATCTATTGCGGCATTCTTTTCCTTGAGTTTTTGAACTAAACCCTATCGTACACCTATCAATGCGGGGGCGCCGTCTGTGCAAATTCCAATGAGTTTATTCCAATCCAATTCATTTTTTTTTATGAAGTCAGATATTAAATTAAATATATATTCAGATTTAGTGCCTTCTGTCAAAGATTGGGAATACAAAATCTCTTCTTCAATTTGATCTCCGCTGACGTATCGAACATAAACGATTAACTGTGCACAATTAACGATCTAATGGCAAAAATGGAGATAATTTTACTTTTTTTATTATTTGTATCTTTATATCTGTTGCAATATCATCGATTCTATGCTTGACTGTGTTATTCGAAAGAGAAATTGCCTTCATTTTTTGCTTTAATTCTTCTCCTAAAATTATTTGCGTGGCTTTTAGGGTACATGTTTTGATTAAGTCCTCGCCGATAGTATAAGGTTTCTTTTGATTTGCTATGAAAAAAGCTATTTCAAATGAAGCTTTGAGATGCTTGTGATACTTTGTGATAACTTCTCGACTTATTTAATCTCATGTGAGACGATTTGACCCCATGATATCGTTACCTAAAACTTTCATACGTATCACACACTGAGGTAATAGTACCTCGTCTTTTTCAATGAAGATAAATCTAACCTTAATATAGTCTTCAGAAAACTTTCTCGTTTTCGCTGCCATTTTGCGTCTATAATAATAAAATAAATTGCCCATTACATTTAACTAAATACGTGCCTGCCTAATTATCAATTTAACAAAGTAAATAAAAATGGTGACTGAATTGTGATATTACAGTGTAATAATAATTACACAAGTTTACCTTTTAATAGCGAGTAATGCATAGGAAGGATAACAGTGGGACACGTGAAATTTTCATACACTACAAATAGATTTCTCAACAAAATCAAACTTAGAAATTTTTGTGAACTTATGTACAGTATGTAATGAACGACTTAACCCAGGCCTGTTAAGGTTATGCACTTCTCGGTTCGATTTCCGAGGCAACGCCTATCGCTGTTCCACTAGGGAGCGTACTATTCACTGAGTGTTTATTATTATATTATTACTGTTCTCTTTTATGCAATGTTATGATATATTATATTACGATAATATTAAATAATATTATTAATCATGATTAATTATTAAATACACAATGACGGTTTAATGAAAAATATACCATCTCAGTTCTATAATAATTATATTAATAAAAAATAGTGCTATTAATATTTCGATAATAGATTTCCACATCACCCATTAGGTACTATTGCCGATGCTTTTTTTAAAAAGTGGTTCGCTCATAATCAGTGGAATAGGTCTACTGGGGAAACCACGCGGGGCGGAAGCGCGGAGGTGCGCATTAGATGTTGAACAGTGACGGACTGAATCAATAAATGTGATTTATGATTATTTATTATGTTTAATCTACGCGTTAAATTGAGTATTATTTCGAAAATGGAAGCATATTCCGCCTCCCTTGACATCTCTCTACGTTCCCTAGAGGGAATCGCCCTCCTGGTTGGGAAGTGCGGTTCTATAATATATTATTAGTGTTATTTGCTTTATTAATCACAAGATACCTATTATACTCTTTCAAACAATGTAGTGGAATAGTTACTAAAAATTTAAAAAAATTTTGTAAATTCACCAGTTACCTACAGTAGTATCGAAAAAAATCAAATGTATATTTACAGATAAAAGTGACTATCAGGCCCCTATAAAATATCCGCCGCTCTTTGTGAAAATTAGTATTTGTAAAATTAATATCGAAAGAAGTTGAAATAGAAAAACTTAAAAATAGTTAAAGTACAAATACCTAACATATTTATTATTTATTCAGATGTAGATTGTAGATAATAATTTCTTTAAAGCAGAAAAATACAATATCAATAAATTAATTTAAACAAATAGACATTAGGGATTTATTAATATTAATAATTCGGATATTAAACATAACAAGTTTCTGCATAGTTAGAGTTGTTATAATTGATGCTTATAAGTATTTGTTAATTTCATTAAAGTAATTGTAACTGAAATGATTTCAACTTTCAAGTCATAGTTACTTTGACTTAAAATATTCTCTTCTATCTTGATGTTACGCTAACTTAATTGCTACTGAAAATGACTTAATGCTGAGTTATTAAATTGTTTCATGCAGTTATTCTAACAAAAGTTTTAACTTAATTATGTTCTATATGGTTCTATGCGGTCCCTGGTATTACTATACCTATAATATTATCAATCCATATATTACATTACTGTACTAGTATCCCCATCTCTCCCACCCTCTCATCTGTAGTTTCAATGTAGTTTCATCCTAAAAATTTGCCAAGTACATATAGCACGTTGCGCAATTTTTATGTACACTTGTGGCAAATAAATATGAGGCATTACCTGCGTTTTTAAATTACCCAGTATAAATCGGCTTTTTGTTTAAAAAACTACTCATTATTGAATTGATGACGATCTAATAATAAGAAATCTTACTTTTACATTCACGTACTATTAACAATAATCTATAATGGCAGAAATTAGTCATAAGTTGAAATGTTTTGCATTTACAAAAATTCTTATAATTATGAATATTTAATGTATAGGACCCCACTTTATAATATTATCTAACCCCCAGTAAGGCATTTATATCCCGAACATTTCATTTATCAAGACTAAATTATTTGCAAAATTATTTGTATTGTATTATTTGGAAAATATCGTAAAATAATATTTAGCATACCGAATGAAACTAACCACACAACATTAAATGTTCATTAATCCTTTTTAATTTTTTAACACTTCATAATCTTTTAGAAACAAACTATTTTACTGAAACTCCAAGATTACTTATTTTAAATACATTATTGATACTTTGGTTTAACAGGATAACGTACCAGTTCACTCAACACTCAATGTGAGAGGTCATTGAACGTAATGGTGGAATAACAATATATTTAATGTAATTTATTGTAATTAATAAAATTGTCATTTCCTCGTGATGCTTTTGTTTTGTGCTTTTATTTTAGTTTTAGAGAAAATTTAAAATTGTTATTTCAAAGGTTGTCGAAACAAAGGTAGCTCATATCTATATTTTCAAAGTTCTAAGGATCATTACCGTATCTATTAAATAACGTTGCTTTATTTCCAGGTTAATTGAACTTTAGTCAGCTACAATTAGACATAACTGTAATAATTCAACAAAAGTGAATTTGATGTTAAAAATCATATTCTAAGATTTATTAAGTATGTGATATTCATAAATTAAAAATTATCAAATCTATTGTCCTTTTTGCACTTGTGCATATATAAAATTTAAATCAATTTTTTTGCAATGATTAATAGTTGAAATTTGTATCTTTAAATATGTTTTGTCTAAAGACAGGCAATAAATTTAGCTGCAGTTACGGATTACAAGGGCTTAAAATAAATACACTTAAATTCTAATTGCGCACTGACGAAAATTTGTTAAAGTTGACAAGTTTCCGACTGCTGGTGAGCCGTATTTATTTGCCGTAAGTGAGCATACAAAGTAAGGCAAGAATGAATTTATATATTAATATTTAAATCAATATAATGCACATAAATAGTAGAAGAATTTTAGATAAAACTATGTTCTTTAAAAATTAAAAAATTAAATATTTGTTTTAACCCAATTCCTCGTAAGTGCATTGACCTGAAAAATGTCCAAAACACGGATAAAAAATAATTAAGAAGCGGTGCTTGTAAATGTGTACTCAAATTAAACAACAAAACATTTTAAGAAGCTTTGAAATTAGATAAGCAATTTATTGAATGTTGAATAGAAATATTTATTTCGTTCCCTCAAGTACAAAGAGATTTATACAATTGTTCTTTTAAGTCAATTAAGTAAATGAACTTAATTTATCTTTAATAGCCAACATAAACGAGTCTTATTAAAATTTGAAATAGACAAGGACAGCTGTTATTTAGGGTTATGTACGGTAGTTTTCTTGTTTTATGTAAGAATATTGACCTATGCAACTATCCAAGCGTACTCGTATTGATTAATCAAATCATTCGTAAAACAGCAACAGCAAACAAGTATGAACAATTTCCTGTATTACTTTTGTAAATCGAGTTCAATTAACACCCTATAAGGCTCAACTAAATTATGATACTACAAACAAGCAAATGTGTGAATTGTAATACGTTAATAATTCTGCATTTTAAATATTGTAAAACTTTAAAATTACTATTTTGCAAAATCTGACCATAAAAGGTTCTGCACTGGGCCAAGTCACAATTGTTTCAGTCCCCACTCTGCATATGGCATAGAAGGGATCCACTGTTTGTGACTGCGGAGAGGGGTGATCTGATTGGATATGGTTTTAGCCATCATCAACCGTTGTCATGGCCTAATTGAAATGACGCCGATTTTTTAATGTTTAGGGCTGGTCCCGCAGATAATCTCAAAATCAATAAAACAAACAGGTCCCTTGTAAAGTAATTCAAGAATGGTACTGCAACTTTTAAAATCGAGGTAATCCCTTGTAAGTAATTACAGATTAGAAGTCATACAGAAAAATTTTTAGGACGACGTTATTGGACAATCTCTATTTTGTTAGCCAACATTCAATGCGCTATACGGTCCAGCGTATTCAATGTCCTTAAATTAGTTAACCATTATCTATACCAAACTACCATATGTCTCCTGCATTCAAGGTTATCAGATATATGAACGGTTCTTTCTATGCAACCAACATACAGCAACAGTTTTCATCCAAGTCATTAGTATTTTGAAATTCTTAATACTGCCCTATTATTATTTCTTGACAATATAACAGGCGGAAAGATGTTTTGCGGCCCTAAGGGTGTATACGATGTTGTTGCCCTGAACTAGCGGGGTTGCACCGGCAGACAGTGGAGAAAGGGGGGTTCTACGTTAGCTATTAAATTCAATATGGCTATTTCAGGAACACCTTAAGAGCTCCACTTTATTATAAATCGTTAGGTTTGATGTTACAGAGTAATACAGAACAAAAACTCCTTTTCCAAAGCCTACAATTCGAAATTACAATGGTATACCTACTACGTAGACGTCAAGTGTACACCATTGGGTTTATACTTTGATCAGTTCAAGCTATACTTGCAATTTTAATTTTTTTCTTAAACTCTAGCAATTCCCTAGAAGAAAGATTGATTACTAATTCTAAGAATTTTTATAACTGCAAAATAATAAAGTCTGCACTCAGTAAATCACTATAATAATAAAAGGTAAAATATACAATTATGTAACAATGCACAGACAACAAAGCAAAATAAGAACAATTTGTTAACTATAGCTAAACAAGGAAATCCCTGGGTTTCTATTATTTATTCTTAGACTAAATTTAGCAAAAGATTAAGCCTGTAAATCGTGGCCTTAATTAAAATAAATACTTGAGTTAATTGTAATTTGGATATATATATATATATTGTCTACAAAAAAATTATCGCAACTGTCTACCTTTTAACTTGATCAAAATATCTACTCCATCGGATTTTATCACGCAAAGGGTGTGGTTGCCGGGTCCCAAAGGGAAGCTTCGAGAATTACGGGAGGTTCGGAACAAATTATAAAACGTCACTTATTTTTAGCCAACGAGTTTCATGACTTCCCAACACAGGAAACAGCGTCGCCTTTAGTTCAAGATAATTTCGTACCTATTTTTACCACCCAATCTGATCCTCAACCCTTTGCTAGGTAATGGATCGTGGATTGCGATAACTGACTCAGATATATAATCCGCCTACGGAGTCAACATGTCGAATCTACCACCGATTTGGGCATTCGCTAAAACTCAATTAGAGTAACTCTGTCGTTTAGACTTGACGCTGTCCCACTACCCTTGAAGTTCGCGTGAACTTAGCGTCACGTCCAATGAAGCGTGCTTGCGCTCGTAATCTCTAGCCTCTACTAACTGTTAGTAAAAACTTCTCCTGGAACCTGGGAAAGATGGAGATGACGGGTGGTTAACATCTATTTTTAGAAAAGTAAACACATCTCAAACGGCTGCTGACGTACAGGTTTCAAGAAATGCCCTTATTTACATAGCGTTAACTGGGAATCCCAAGCACTGTTAGGTTTATAATAAGAAATGAATTTGAAATATTATTTTCAACTGCATTATTTATAATTTAAATATTTACGCTTGTAATTTTAAACATAGAGATGTAGACGGGATTTTATCAATTATGTTCAGTCATGAGCATACAATTTTATACCGTTGTTAGTTTGCCAAAATATAAGACGCGCTTACAATAATAAATTACCAAAATCATACAAATTAAGTTTTTGTATTTCAAATTGCCTGTGAGTAAGTAAATTGCAAACCGACAATACATAATTAAACTAATTATTAGATTTGTTAAATATGCTCTAACCCGTTAGCTCCTAGCGTCCTATTTAAATGACAGTTTAGACTCTACCCCACAGCAGTTGAACCAAATATGAAAGATTAAATCTGCATTAAACATATGTTAGCTAAGATATAAATTAGTTACTTTTACGTATTTATTCCACCAAAATTTTAATAACATTTAAATAATTTTTTTTGAAGAAATGCGAAAAATTTGGCATGCGCATATGTAACTCATGTAACTTACATTGACCCATCCATATAAAAATTTTCTTATAATACTCGTTCAATAACCTCATTTATAAATAATAATCAATAATATGTGGTAGTATTTTACTTGTGTAATCAAATACTTATCTAAATCAAATAAACCTAGGGCATCTGCAATTATAATATCTTATACCAAATCAATGAAAAGTTTTAATGAGCGAAGTCTTCTTAATGATGTTTGAATGCATCTTTAAATAAAAACTGTTATTAGTTCTTAATGAATAATTAATTTTTGGACAATTCATGTGCCTACCCTTTCTATCGTATTCAGCAACAGTGGTATATTTTATGCAACCGTAGCTGATTCAAATCCTACGGTTCCCAAGAAATTGTTTAAATTAACATATAATATTTTCGTGTAATCTAATTATTTACCCGCTGTCAAACTTTTTGTAGTATCACAAACAATTAAATGCTTGATGAAATGTATCTGAAATCTTATGTTCTGTCTGTTCATTTGGTATAAAACTATTTTCTAAAGAATCATTTAACTTGTCTACAAACTTGGTAAGAAAATTTTCTAGAGGTTGTTTAGTTTCGCCAAAATAAACTACAGTAGTCATTGGTTTCATGTGTGACATTGCGCAAATTTTAAATAAAATAAGCCAAAATTTCAATGGTGACTTCTAAATGATCGTAACCCTCTTTATTAAAATTAACGATTGTGTACAAAATGTTGAAAGCAAACTGTTTTTATCACAATTATAACAAAGTTATCCATTATCTATGGGAATAATATACATTATGTTTGGATTTTCTAATAAAGGTGTAAATAACTTAAACTTAATTTATATACTTTTATTAAGCTTGCTTTTTATAAACATCAAGATTCTAATTAATACACATATAAATTTACATATCATAATTTTGTCTTTATTTTTTTATATATCGTATAATATCGATTGTAAAACGCACCCTTAATTTTGTAAATCAGAAATGAAAAATAGAAAAGTGAATAAAAACTATATCATTAGTATTATTTTTGCTACAGAATGCTGTCTTTTGTGCCGATTAACTTGTAGAATCCATAGACTACAAGCTTTAAATATTTTAATTTGGGTACAATTTTGTGATTGTTACAATATTGCCTGCCGATTCCATAATTTTTAATCAAGTAATAAACCCTTTTGCATTTAATATTAAGACAAATTCATCTCTAAACAATAAGTTTTTATAGAAAATTTTAAAATTAATACTTGGATATCAGTTTGCACGGGTTTTTAAGGTAGCAATTTATTATATTAATTGTAGGTCTAATCTATTGTTATTGTAACTTGATGATGTTTTCAACGTAGAGTGAAACATTGTTTTATAAAATTAAAGTAAATTGCGGTGAATAGTTTCTATCTTTGTACGTAACTAGAAGTTTACAATCTTCACTTTATTACTTTTAATTCCAATGCTTTTATTCATGTATATATATAACCAAATTAAAACTTTTGGATTTATGAACAAGAGCAACCATAAAGAAGTGCCTTTAAATTGCTAATATTAGATGTGTGTGTGTGTGTGTGTGTGTGTGTGTGTGTGTGTGTGTGTGTGTGTGTGTGTGTGTGTGTGTGTGTGTGTGTGTGTGTGTGTGTGTGTGTGT
>JAHWXV010125637.1:0-12754 GCA_024586415.1 Phrixothrix hirtus | reverse complement strand
AATATAGAATTGAAAAAGGATAAATTTTAGGTGTCCGTGAACTTGATTGCCCTAATTTAAATTAAATGTAAAACATCTATTTGAGATCAAAGAATCTAAAGAAAAAGGAATTAGCAATTAAATTAATTAAATTGGTGGTCCAACGTCACTGCAGTGATGAGCGGCTTTGATTTTAAATAAAACAAATAAATATTTAAAATTCGTACTCAATTAAATTTAGTCTATCCAAGAACGCCTTTACATATAAAAATACATTCAAAGTAGTAAGTAAAAGTATCGAAGTAAGTTAATGTCAAAGGGGCCGTGAAATTATACGTGCGGCTCCCCGGGAGACTTTATGCCGCGCTCGGTCTATGAATTTAGCATCGAGCGCAAATAACTAATCGTTGCATTTTAAGAACGGATTTCACTATTACAAAACAATTCATTTCTGTTTCAAAATTATTAGTAGAAAATTTATAGATAAAGTTAAATAATTATAATGATTAATTAGGACTAATTTTACCGTAGCGCAAAATAATAAACTGTAGGAAATAAATATTGGAACGCAAAACAGCAATTTGCAGGTCCCAAAACGTAACGAGCTTACGCCCTCTTCGGCGGATGCCAGAAGAAAAGTTAAGACAAACTGACCTGGATGGTAGAAGTTTTCAGAGAAAAACGGATTCTATCCTTGATATCTTGAAATCATCGCCTTGAAGCTGCGGGACGGGTATTTTTCGCAAAACCGTTGGTCGCCGTACCAGGGCCGTAGAGAAGCAGAACAAAGGGGCGGCTCTGGTATAGAGAAATAGCTGGTCGGCCACGGCGAAAGGAAACCATCTGAAGCGGAATCTCGGGCTCATCCAGAAGCAATCGGCAGCGTTATAAGCATACCGGCGAATTCCCAAACTTGACGGGCATTTTAAATTCCATACTTAAAACACTAAACAATAAATAAAGAAAAATCGATCAACCAACCTTGCACATAACTAAGGGATGCCTACTCGCCCTAAAAATGTAGGTGTTTTATCTCAAGAATCAGAGTAAACCGCAAAGGTTGTCGTAACTAGACGGAGCAGAAACAATAACGTGCGTCTTTCACCAACAATTAACACACAATACTTTTCAGCACGCGACAGGATCAGACAACAATCCTCGCGAATGCAAATAACAAAAGACGGAGTTAGACAACCTAAAGCGCATCTGAAAATTAACGACGCGAAATCAGACGCAATCTGCAAAAATTAGTCGGTCTTAAAAAAAGACTGTTACAAATTCCATTTAAAATTTGGGCATATGTTTCCAAAGTTTGGAAAATGGCATCTCATTTAAGAGTGGCATGTATTAGGAAAACAAATTTCCATCCGAACATTTGAAAGAACACCACTTGGTACATACGTATACCAATTTTTATGGTTTTTGTTAACAAACAATGGAGATACTCTTTTTCGAAGATTTATTCAATTTAACATAAAGGCCGCTTTCTGTTCAAGCCGTAGTGATAGATGGATGAAAATTTTTAAATGTTCACTTTATGTTAACTGGTGAGATATTTCTATTAGAATTTCATGGTGATGCAACATGTGTATACAGGGTGTAACTAAAATAAGCACGCAAACCTTGGATCGGAGTCCGTCAACCAAAAATATGAAAAAAATGTTTATGAACTGGGTCCCAGCAATGCTTTGTTTCTGTGACTAAAGAACAATTCTGCTGTAACGTATCATTTTTAAATTTTTAGGTGTGCTTATAATTCTTCCAAAGTTCTCATCTGGATAGTTTCAATCCCTTAACAATTAAATTATTAAGGAAATTTGGAAGTAGTTTCCCGTATTTTACTTAAAACTGTTCTACACTTTGCTCTAGCACAATTTTGGTTAGATTTTCTAATTGTTCAGAATTTTCCACGAAAAAAGTATTGTTTTCACAAGTCATCAAATTGCTTGGTTTTTGAATAAAACAAGAAATTGTAACTAATAATAGTTTTATTTATGTATAATTAAATTTACAATAGTTGCTCAAAATTTCCTGCGTTTGAATTAATAAAGGGAATCCTCCGTCGTACAATAGATATGTTGCGAGTCATTTCGCATCCTGAAAAAGCCCATTGCCGAAAGTCCTCCTCTACCTAATCATCTATCGGAATAACGTTGTAAAACGCAGTCTGATGAAAACACGGAAGTGCTCCATCGTGCATGAAAGGCATATATTTTCGTATTGCTAAGGGAACATTTTCCAGAAGTTCTAGAAGAGTATTTTCTAAAAATGGGTGGGTGTGTGCATTTGTGCGTATGCGCGCGGGCACGCGAGGGTGCGCGCGTGCGTGCGCTAGAACGAAACAAAGACGTGTTGCGACCCTAAAGATGCATATAATGTTAAAACACACAGTGGAGAAGAGGGGTTCCATGTTGGCTATTAGGATAGCTAGTTGAGTTCAAGAACGTCGTTGTAGTAATTAAAGGAAAAGTCGTAATTAGAGGGCGCCACTTCGTTAGTGTCGTTAGGCTTACAGGGGAAAACAGGATAACGAAGACTCCAGTTTCCTATAACCGTATTGCGAGAAAACCGTGGTGTACTTACTAGATGGGTGATGACTCGTACGCCACTGGGTGCATTCTTCGATCAGGTCAATCATAGACTTAGAATTTATAGAGGTTTGCTGGAAGAAAAGATTGGTTACTTACCATTAAGAAATAATTAAATCTGAGTTCAGTCAATCGCTATAATTAAAAAAATACAATTTACGACAGAGAAATCAATTCAGTTAAAAAACAGAACAAAACGATAACGGTAATTTAAACATTCTTCGATTAATAACTAGATTCAGGGACCCCTGGGTTACTAGATTTTATACTTAATCTAAACTGAACATTAAACTTAGCTTAAAACTTGTGACTATTGCTTACTAAAAGCTCACAGGATTAAAGTTTCGAAACAAGATATTTCAATATCTATTCTCAACTTCACCTATATGCCACTCCGGCAGAGCTTCTAAGAACAGACAATTATTGTAGAATTCAAGGTATGCAGTAAAACTTTGCGGACTGCGTTGTGGTGGATTTATAGCAAAAGAACGTCACTTACTTGAAATCCGCAGACGGACGTTTTCAAATGAAAAGGAAAGAGAGAGATACCAACGCTTCTGGTTCTAGATGTTTTCGTACTTTGCTTGTACCTCACAATTTGTCCCTAACGATTTCCTAGGGCACGCACGTGATGAGATGATGATTTATCTCAAATACGATCCGGCTTAAGGTGTTAAATGATGAATTTCCACAAATTCATTCACTTAAAAAAACTTAACGTTGGGTAACTTCTTTGTCTCATAATGTTTCTACTTTGAACCGGAGCGCGGCCCATTTTTAGGTATGCGTGCACTTACTTGCACCATAAAATGGAAGCGTTGCTTACTCTTACAGTGTCTAGCATCCACTTACTTCAGAAACATTTCTTTTGGAAGTGGAGAGAAGTAAAGCGGGGATTCTTGATAGCTAGTTTTAGAAGGTTATGCATATTTACAGACTTTCTGACGTGATACCTTTTACTGTACCCTCGTTACTTTGTATTCTGTGGAAGTTGTAGTTAATTTTGATTTTAACCAAGAAATTAAATCTTTATTTTATGTTATTATTACAATGTCGCTGAAGTATTTCCAAATATGCTCGCAATTCTAAGAATACATTCTGATATGCAAGTTGTTTCTAAATAATTTATTATTACCTTTGTCCAAAATTTAAGACACGCTTACAGCCCGTGTGCGCGTGCGTATGCGTGCGCGCGCGTGCTCGTGTGTGTGTCTGTGTGTATGTGTAAACGCAAGGACCCGAGTTCGATCCTCGGCCAATGCAGAATTTTTATATATGCATTTGGCTTGATTCAAAGATTAAAAATTATTTAACATTTATTTCAAATAGATAAAAAATTCAAAAATCATCTCTCATTAAATTCCAACACCTGTATATAGTGATTCTATTTTAATAAAATTTTAGGCGAATATTTATATAACAATAAGTAACGAATCATGAGCATTTCACAAACTTTTATCAAAAATGATGGAAATTTTGAATACATTTTTGTATTTTCTTTTACCGTAAACGTTTTATTTATTATATTGGAAACGAACGTGCTATCATTTGTTTTACAGAGACGTCAGTTGAACCTTCATGAGGGTGGGATTGCATAGCGAGACCTTGTTAGAAGATTAGGAATAAATTCACACACTGTGTTTTGTTTTTGTCAAGCATAGCGAGCCGATGGTAGATGTCGGGGAACTGGAGCTGGAAGAAATTCTACAAAACGTCAAGATCGTTTCTTAGGCATATAGATTTATGTCAACGTGACAACATGGAGTAGAAGGTAGGATTGTTTCGATGACAACGATATATCGTACAATTAGATGTTTTTACCCCAGAACATCGATGTCAAAGGTTAAAGTGGTGCGTTGAACGAGGAAATTGGAATTTTCAGTGGAATTCCATGGTATTCAGTGACGAATTCCATTTTTTTCGGCTATATATGATGGTCGACAGAGAGTAAGGAAGTAACCAACGTGGTCAAAGACGCAATTTGCAACACCTTGTGGGGGGTCATGTGGCTCAGACAGTTGGGATCATGATGTGGAACGCTATTAGTTTAGGAAATAGGGCTTTTTAGTATTTAAGAAAGACTCTATGATCGCTCAGCCTGGCTCCCCCATACATTCGAGGTATTGGCCAAAGGATGTTTTAGCAAGATAAAGCCCGTCCATACATTGACGAGTTACATTACAACATATTAAGTTGCACAATGCTAATTTACTGCCATGGCCATATAGATCTCCGAACTTATCGTGGAATGAACACGTATGCAGAATTATGGGAAGACAATTATCAATTTTGCAGCACGCTCCAGTTACAATAGTTGCACTTTGTCATGAACTTCAGATAGTTTAGAAAGCCCATCCTCAGTAAGACATCAACCACCTAATTGAATCAATGTCTACATGTGTGAATGAATGCATAAAGATGAACGAAAGGCCAACGCATTTTTGATCAATGCACAGTTACTGTTCCGTATTTTATTTGAAACTCTCCTTGTTAAATAAACGTTAACCTAAAATGTTATTAAAATAAGATCACTATATACAGGTGTCGCAATTCGTATCGTCCATTTTAGTGTCTTCGTCGGACCCCACTTCACCGTGTCCAACGAAAGAGTGAATTAGGCTCTAGAGTGCAATCAAATTTTGTTCAGTGACGAGTCTTGATTTTGTTTGTGGCGTCACTACGATCGTAGGAGGGACAGGAGGATGCGTAGAGAATGCAAATATTGAATATTTTTTGTGGAACGTAACAGAACTCTCACACTGATATGGAGTGCAATATGTTATGGTAACAGATTACCCTTGATGACAACTTAAACGCGGCCGGTTAAATTGTCAATGTGTTGGAGCCTGTTGCACTTCCATATCTTCGGGGGTTGGAAAATCCCATTTTTCAATAACATAATGCGCGCCCACATACGGTACGGATTACAACACACTTTTTGGAATAAGCTAACGTTGTCGTCCTCCCATGGCCTGCTCGGTCGCCCTATTTGTCACCCATTGAGCGTATATGGGATGTGATCAGTAGGCGGCTGAATGATTTACCACACCATCCAGATGACTTGCATCATCTTCGACTGTGAATTGAGGAAGCTTGGAATGATACATCACAAGTCGATATTGAATAACATTTGAATAACAGCATACCACGCCGTCTAAATGAATGCATAGCAAATTGTGGTGAAACAACGCATTACTGAATTTTTTTTGTCTCTGTTCTTTTATTTCCAAACTTTAAACGCTTATTTGTAGTGATACATTATATCGTTTGTAAAAATTTCAATAAAACCGCTCAACTAATTCTATGTGTTACATTTTTTATGGAAGTTAGTATATATAAATTAATACATATTTATTGGAATAATATCAGAATTCGGGTTATAATTTTCTTTAACGAACAGGAAATTTGTTACTAATTAATTATATATTTTGATTGATTTGCTAACATTTCGGGAGGTTGTTTCTCCATTTATCAGACCGTAAAGTGTTGATTGTCAAATTGTTATAAATGTTACAACATATTAAATGGACTTACGCAAAGAAACTACAGTTAAATATGGCTATAGATAGCTATAAATGTTAAATATGAAAACAAAACAGAATTACTGTAGAATTAATAACTGGGGTCACAAAAATGAATATACATCATTTAGAAATAAATTAAATTATCAAGTGCTAATGATATTAAAAACCGACCATCATCCTTGAAAGTACTATTTAAATACAATAAACGCAAAAAGAGGAGGGCATGTAACAACACAGCAAAATTAAATTGGAAATATGCATGTATATAATTAAATTTAGGTAAATAGGAAAACCCCAATATGATTGAAAATATTAACGTAAATACAGTTAACAATTAAATAATTTGTTTTGCTGTAGAGGCGGTTTACTGTAAATTTAATGGCTAGTATTCTAAGGAAAAG
This sequence comes from Phrixothrix hirtus, assembly GCA_024586415.1. Taxonomy (NCBI): domain Eukaryota; kingdom Metazoa; phylum Arthropoda; class Insecta; order Coleoptera; family Phengodidae; genus Phrixothrix; species Phrixothrix hirtus. The sequence goes on along the minus strand of JAHWXV010125637.1, from coordinate 6,262 downwards.
TCTTTTGGTATAATTAGGTTCTTTATAAATCACATCAAAAAAAGCAAGATTGACATGTTACTTACTGAAAAGGTACAGCAACCATGTTTCCTTGTAAAATCCGACTGATGTTAAGTAAGGCGGTCTTTAGAACGCTGCATGGTTTGCTTCAAATAGAATGTGCCACAGATGTTTTAATTAATTTTATATATCAAATATTACTTAATAAAACAGGAGTAGCATCTTTGTTAGAACTAAACTCTTTGAACAAAGAAAGCACAAGTATATATAATTTTAAATGGATGCTTTGGAAAACACCTTTAACGTTTCATACGTAATGTATAAGTTACTCATATTTCAGGTTTTCCTATTTCATTTAATTATATACTGGTATTTACATATTTCTAATTCTATTTTTCTGTCTTGATATTCGTCCTTCTTTTTTTTTGCACTATGTTAGTCGTTCTAATTCTATAGCCATTCTGTTTATAATTGTTTTAAAAAATTTTGTCAACTTGATTTTTATATTTAGCATTATTACCTATCTATATTTATATTAACTTAAGTTAAAAGCATATATTTCCAGATTTCTCAGAGAGGTGACATGAATTAATCCGCTAGAAATCCAGATTTTACTCTACTTGGATTTTCTTGTGGAGTTACCTTGGTTTATTATAATTCACAAAGAGATATAAATCAACTAATGAACAATATTAGTATAGAAATAGTAATACGTGCCCACGCTGGATTGATTTCAAGTGTGTAGCTGTCGAAACAGCTAACATTTATATGAAATTACTTTTTTCCACTTCAGCCTCCATTAAAACATATACACAATTATACTAATAAGATTTATTGAACCCTCATTCTTTTGTTGTCATTAGTTTTTAAAAGTAAAATTCATTATGGGACACCCTGTATAAAATTAGTGGCACCATCTAATGAGAGACACAAAATTCTTACTTACAGTTATGGAAGATTTACAATAAATAAGATACCAGAAAGTGGTAATAGTCGTTTAATGTGAAACAATTAAATTGTTTTTCAAAATTAAATACAATCAAAGTTACTTGAGAATAAATCAATACGCATTTGCTAGACAAGAAGCCAACAAAGCAACATTTAGTCCTATTACATTATATAAGAAAAAGAAACCAACACTTCGTTCCTAGTTGTAAAACTTCGGAAACCAGCATAAAGGAGCTTTTGTTTGTTTAATAAATACAATGCGGAAACTGTAACCTAAGAAAACTGAAAATGCTTAGCAAAAGCAAACAAAGCAGAATCGACCGAGACGTGGTTCGTAAACACAAAAGACAGACGCGATTTGATAATATTTGCATTTTGTTAAATTGGTTTCGCGATACCTGCTTATCACTTTCGGGGGTTTGTTTGACGGCTGACATTTCTCACATCTCACTTAACGCCCATCTTTAGCAGCTCGAAACATGCGAATCTCTTGAAATAAACATAAATTTTCGAAGGTTTATAAATTACGCGGGTGAAAATAAATAGAGCCATATCTTTGGGCTTTACACGTTTTCTACAGCCTACGCTAGGCGGTGTGGAAATAATGTTTTCTTTATAAACACATGTATCAAGCATGATGTTAAGTAAAGGCAATGTTGCAAAATGCCTGATGACATAAAAGGGGGAAATAGGACTGCTTATTCAATTATCTCCAAAGCGCATTAAAAAAGTAAACAAAGATAGAGTGAGATGAATATGAATTGAAGAATAACACTGATAAAAGTATATATAATTAATTAAGTGTAGTTGAAACTTTTGGGAAATATGATTAGTGGGGGAAATTCAAATTTTCCGTGTTTTCATTTTTTACTTATTTAAAATGCACAAATTTAAAAATATTGATTAATTTTTATTAAATAATCCACTTTCTTTTAAAGGGTGTGTTCTTACCGTTTATATATATATATAAAATTTAATCAATAAATATTTAAAATCAAGTCTCTGCCAAGACAAATTTTTACATATACCAGGTGTCCATGGATTGTGCTACAAATATGCGTTTTGCAAAAAAAGTTATTCTTTATAAAAATTCTGCTTTCATCGAAACGTTCAAAACCATATTTATATTTGACTACAGCCATTCACTTACTTATATATTCAAAATTATTGCAACTGATACTTTTATTTTTCAACTATACAACTTAATAAGTACTAATTCTTATCTTAAAACAGATCTAACAGTCGCTATTCACTATAGTTGCCTCCAACTTGTACACATTTTTCAACTCTTTTAACAAATGCATTGTAAACTTTCTGTATCGTAGCAGGCACATTAATCTGATCCATCGCATTGCCATATCCCAACAAAAGAAATCCATTGGTGTAATATCAGCTGACGTAGCAGGTCATTCAACTGGGTCATATCTGCCAATCCATTTCCCAGGAAATTGATGATTAAAAAAATTCATCAATGCAGTTGAAAGAGCTGTACATTCATTTTGTTGTTAATAAATGTTTTTTCGTATGTCAGAGTTAATCCTGTGCAACTGATGTAATACAATCATTTCTATCAAATCCAAATAAATGTTCTATAAAATATGGGCTAATAATAGCATCATATAAAATACCGCACTATACGTTTACTTTTTAATAACGTTAGTTTCTTGATCGAATTTTAAACCGTGCATTCGTCGCAGCCCGATGTCTTGAGCACTGAGAAGAAATCTGACCGTTAGTGGAAAATGTTGCTTCGTGAGTAAAGATAATTTTTCTGTGAAAGGTGCTATCTTTAACGGGCTTCACTCCAACCCATTCAAGTCTAACCGTTTTTCATTATCTCCATTTTCGAGTGTACAGGTTATTGTACACTGGTGCCAGTGCCGCATAACACTAGTTCGATACGTATGAGCTCAAGTATTAATCAGTCTTGATAATGGCTGAAACGTTGTCACCAGCCAAATGGTTCTTATCAAAACCAACAAATGATTACCGAAATCCAATCCAACATAATACCCGTGGAAATTTAAAATATAACATATACGTATAAACAGGATGCTCTGTATATATTTATCCTATTGAATATTAAAGCATTTTTTAAATAACATTCACTTTTACAAAGCCGCTTTAGCACGTCATTAAATTGTTTTCACGGACATCTTCATATTATTAATATTTGCACACACTTGTGTATAATTTACATTTCGTGAAAACATTTAAAAATCTAAATGGTACATAAATGTCATAAAATTTAACGTAATTTGTATGCAGTATAAAATTTTTACTACGAATTATGTCAATTTCAGATATTTATCAAATAAGTTTATAATAACTAATGCATAAATAATTATAACTAATAAACAACAGTGTTACAGCACAAACTTTGATAATTTAAAAGAATACTTTTTATTAAAACAGCTGGTGACCTTCGTGTGCGACTTAAATAAAGTTTCTTATATACTGGACACCTTGTGTGTGTGTGTGTGTGTGTGTGTGTGTGTGTGTGTGTGTGTGTGTGTGCGTGTGTATGTGTGTGTGTGTCTGTGTGTGTGTGTGTATTTGCGTGTGTGCGAGAGCGCGCGCGCGCGTGTGTGCATGCCAGCGTGTGCGCGTGCGCGCGTGCACGTGTGCGCATATGCACGTGTGCGCATGCACGCGTAAGCTCGAAGGCGCGTGCGCGTACGTACGCGTACATACGCGTGTACGGGCGTACGCGTGGGCGAGTGCGCGCTAGCGTGTGTGCCCTAGAGAACCTGTGCGAGTGCGCGCTTGTACGCGTCTACGGGTGTGCGCGTGCGTATTTGCGCGAGCACTTATGCGCATATGCGGGTATGGGTGCGTGCGCATGTGCATTTGCATGCGTGTGTGTGTGTGTGTATATGTGTGTGTGTGTCTGTATGCGCGCGTGTGTTTTTATAAGTTTATAATAATTAGTGCATAAATAATTATAATTAATAAACAATAATGTTACAGTACAAACTTTGATCATTTAGAACAATGCGTTGGATTAATCTTTATTAAAGTAGCTGGTGACATTGGCGTGCATCTTAAATAAGGCTTCTTATATCCTGGACACCTTGTGTGTGTGTGTGTGCATGCGTCCGTGCGTGCGCGCGTGTGCGCTGATACTTCTCTGTGCGCGTGTTCACGCGTGTACGTGCGCGCGTGATCACGCTTGCCCGTGCGCGCGTGTATGTGTGAGCGCGAGTGCTAGTTTGCGGGAGGGCGCGTGTGCGAGTGCACGCTTGTGCGTGTGTACGGGTGTGCGGGTGTGCGTGTGTGCGTGTGTGTGTATATGTATGTATAAGTTTGTAATAATTAATTCATAAATAATTATAATTAATAAACAATAGTATTACACTACAAACTTTGATCATTTAAAAGAATGCGTTGAATTACTGCGCGTGTGCGAGTTTGCGCGAGCGCGCGTGTGCCCGTGTGCGCGTATGCGGGTGTGTTTGTGTGCGCGTTTGAGGGTGTGCGCTTGTGCACCCGAGCGCGTGTGCGTGTGGCGTTTGCCCATGTGCGCATTACACGCGTACGGGTGTGTGTATGTGTGTGTGTATTTGCGAGTGTGCGCGCATGCGCGCGCGTGTGTGAGTGTGTTTGTGTGTGTGTGTGAGTTTATAATAATTAATGCATAAATAATTATAATTAATCAACAATAATGTTACAGTACAAACTTTGATCATTTTTAAAGAATGCGTTCGATTACTTTTTGTTAAAACAGCTTGTAACCTTGGTGTGCGTCTTAAATTATGCTTCTCATATCCTGGATGTCTTGTGCGCGAGAGCGCGTGTGTGCGCACGCGCGTCATGGCATGCGCGAGTGCGCGGGTCCGCGGGAGTGTGCGTATGCGACTGTTTTTGCGAGCGGGCGTGTGTGTCTGTGTTTATGTGTGTGTATAAGTTTATAATAATTAATGCATAAATAATTATAATTAATAAACAATAGTGCTACAGTACCAACTTTAATCATTTAAAAGAATGCGTTCGATTACTTTTTATTAAAACATCTGGTGTCCTTGGCGTGCGTCTTAAATAATGCTCCTTATATCTTGGACATCTTGTGTGTGTACGCTTGTGCGCTTGTACGTGTCCGCGCGTGTGTGCATGCTCCCGTTTGCGCATGCGCGCGTGTACGCGTGTGTGCATGCGTGCGTGTGGTTCGTGTACGCCTTTGCACCTGTGCGAGTGTACGAGTGTGCGCGCGTGTGCGCGTATGCGGGCGTGCGCGTTTGCGCGTGTGCGCGTATGCACGTGTGCGTGTGTGCGTCTGTACTTGTATGTGTTTACGTGGGTGCGTGTGTGTCTTTGTGTGTATTTGTGCGTATGTGTGTGTGTGTGTGTGTTTATATTGTGGAATAGCTTTCTAATGGCTATTTAAATTCCACAATATTAAAATAGTTTTATGTTTATATTTGTTAAGTTAAATAAATTTGTTTATCTTTGTATGTTTGGTTGCCTAACCTCGGATTTCTATTTACCTTGCGTTGAACAAGTTGCCTACCTGTCTTTAATATACTGCAACCCGCCCTACACTTTGCTCTAGGATTGAATAACGTTACCTCGTATCAAATCTCAAATTAAAAATAAAAATATTAATTCAATAAAGACAGATAACTATAAAATTCAATTCTCTGTAAGAGAAATAATACAAACTTTTACACACAATTCATAATTAAAAATCAGATTTATAAAATGACAAGCTTTTATTCTGAATTAAATTCAAATTGTAACAAAAAAATAAATTTTTAAAATAACTGTCTAATTCAAATTAATCTTTCTATAAGTTCTTTCAGTTCACAGTCAAGTCTGTGATAATAAACGAAATTTTTCTTAAACCTACTCAATTACTAAATTCAAAAACAAATTGCAAGATTTAAACAATGCTTTCAATTAAATTAAAGCTATACTATCAGTAAATAAATATAGTCTACAAATTCAAATTGGTATATACGTCTTTTATTTAAACTTTTAGTTATCGTTAACTGTTATTTGAGATCAATCACCTTTGTAATTCTATTTCACTTGTAACGTTTATAGAAACCGACAGAATAACGCGAAACGCGATTTAAAAGAATTCCTAAAAATGCAACGCATTTTCGCTATATTCATAAATACGGGAGTGTAATTAAGAAACATTGAATTAAGGGCTTCATGGACTTTAAGAAAGCGCAAAGTACCGTGCGCGAGTGTCTTTGTTTAAGTTAAAACTAGTAATAGAAAAATTGCTTAATTAAAATCTGCATTAAAAAGGCTATAAAACAATTAAACAAGATAACGCAACCTGATGCAAATAAAACCCGCTACCGCC
>JAHWXV010125623.1:0-16128 GCA_024586415.1 Phrixothrix hirtus | reverse complement strand
CCTGTCCGAATACCAGAGAAGGTTGAAATTTCCTGATGACTTAATAAGAGAATCATCAAAACATTCAATTTTTCCCAAAAATTGAAACTGCATTATATCACAAAACTTTTCGGTTATATGTTTATTGAAGACTACTGGTTTAGGTGTATTATAAAACATAAAATCTGTGTAAACACTTCTCGTGGGCGCTTCCGCACATTTATGGCCGGGTCCCAACGAAGCGCAACATGCAGGGGGGCCGAAATTTAAAGTTCCGCTGGTGTAATTAGATTTGTGCAGCCTAACGAAAAGGTTGGATAAAAATAAGTAATTTCTTTTAGGTCATCAAATGAATATTTGAGGAATCAGGTGCAGTTAGGAATGCGACCGAAGAGAAAGAATGAGGTAAGTGTACGCATGTGTTCGTTGGTGCAAGTAGAGGCAGAGTTAATGTCCGGGTGACCGCCTGATTGAGGCCAGCAACAGGTTGCCGTTGTGATAACGCATGTTACGCATCCGTACAAACACATACGCACCCGTCAATCGATGTTAGTTATGTTAGACACATTAATACGTATAAAACTTTCACCACTTGCAATTAGGTTGATTATTGCGAAACAACCCGGATCTACAACGGAATAAAAACTCCGGGATTAGGTCGTACACCGATCCACGTCCAAAGACATTTAAAAATACGTCATCATGCTGTCATAATAAATCCAAAAGAAAGCCGAAAAGCCTGCCAAGAGCTGTCAATGGGGCACCTGGTATAAAATTCTCGCACAAAACTTGACCACGAAATTAAAAAATAGCATCCCGTCCCACTTCTTGACACGCCTCTTTATGGAGACTTCGGTTTACTTTTGGGGACGTCTCTGATTCGTACAATATGTTACTTACATTAATTAAATCCACGAAAATGGTAAAATTTTTGTCACGTACACGCACAAACACATTAAACATACACCTACAACGGAGCTCTGTTGAGTGACTGAAATCGGGCTCAGCGACCGGACTTTGGTTACGTGTCGCTTCTTGCGCGATCAAATACGAACGTTTGCGATGTGCATCGAAATGAATGCCACATACAAGATAAATTGTTTTTAATCGCAATAACTTTTTCTTCATATTTTCTTTTTAAATTTCCCAATAACGCTTCCCTGAAATTTATCTTTCTAAAAATTGGCATACTAAAATAACCTTCTCGGAGTTAATAAAAAAAACATCTACCGTTTTAAATGATCAAAACAAAATTCATCTTATCATCGAGCACTTCAGATAAGATAAGATAATTCGGCTTGCGTATTTAAATGTGACCCAGACGAAGTTTAGCCGCCTCCAATGTTCGTTCACTCCCTAGTTCAATCGATCTCTTCTTTCTTCTCCTTCCAGAAAAATGTGGAACAGACCTTGCCTAATACATTTCATCTTAAAACCTACATTTTTAGTAGGACCGTTTTTATTACACTACAATAAGATTTAAATACAAACATTTGTCCCTTTTTATGTGAGAATTTTTGGCCCCTTATTCATTATACTAAAATTAATATAAAACGACGAGAAAATGATAAAATATTCAATTTGGCGCGTGCACATCTGTTGGAACCCAAGTTAAAGTCGAAAATCACTTCAAATCAGCAGTTCTCAACATCTTGTCAACGTTAATTTTATACCGCTTTGCAAATTTTTTGAAACATAAAACAATTTCTTACAAATATTTTATTCTAAAGTTCTAAAACCTACCAAATCACCAAAGCAAATAGGTAAAATATTTCTAGGGATTCTATTTTAAGATGGGCAATCCGGCACGTCAAACCGAATTACACCTGCTAAAGTCCGCGATATTCGATTAATTATTGATATCAAATATCACATGAGCATCGAGCATTGCTAGAACTAACATTAAAAATATTTTCCCAAAGCAAATAATGTCAGGGTTAGATGTAAATGTGAAACCCAGGATATTGTAAGATAGTAAGCAACATAGAAAAGAAGAATCAACTAAAGTAGCAAGATCACTGAATGGAAAAAGTCTTTCTGCCATTTGCCTTTTCAATTACTTTGGTCAAATTATTGGCGGCAAATATGCATTTCAATAATCTCGAAAAGTTCCTCTCTAACTTGTCTTAGTGAAGGATGTTTACAATTTCTAACCTAAATTGTAAAATAAAGCATGACCGATTTTATTTTCCTCTATGCAGACGGTTCAATTCATGTTTGTACAAATCTCGTTAACTTGGGCGAAAACGATATCCCACATTTAAATTCGCATCAGAAAAACATACACCAAACAGAATCTTCGCGAGTCGAAAGCTCCGTCGAATTCATTCCGGACTTCGGAAAACTGACATTCCTACATCAAGATTCGCACCTCCAACAAAGTACGAATTTGTTTTCTTATTACTTCGCAACCGAACAGTTTTGACGAGAAATCCTGACACCAAACAAAAATCTTCATTTCAAATGATAGAAAAAATTGCTCTCAATCATATGCCAGTCATTTAGAGCGTGTTGGATAAACCCATCGAACTATCATGGTCCATTGTCAAAGTCGGCACGATCTGGATAGTTTTTGTAACGTACACCAAAAACATGTTCAATATAAACGACTTTTTAATACACAGGTGAGGGGATTTGATTTTTTCCTCCATAACCGAACACTTTTAGCAAGAAGTCCTGACATAAACACCAAATCAAAACTTTAAACCTCATTTTCAATTGGTAACAACAGAAAATTTGGAACACAATCAGGTCAGTTACATTCAGATTGGTAAAACTAACAACATTTTGGGCTAAACCCGAAGAAGAATCATGGTAAATTGCCAAAGTCAAAGTAATTTATGTATTTTTTATACGGCATATCACAAACATTTTCAATGTAAACGAAGAAGACGGGCATCTAGACATAAACCTTCATCGCTTGGGAAAAACGGTGCTTCGACATTAAATTATGTTAAATAAGCAGCCTTCAAGCTATGCTGAAAACTACGAAATGGATTTCCTAAACTATCCAACTATTATTTCACAGATTAACATTATTGGCGAGAATCCTGGGCAGAAATCTTCAAATGATCATCGGTCAAGTGTGCTAAAATTGCATTGTCAGCAATTAAAATCACGTCCTTCAAATTTAGATTTTGAACTTATAAAGTGTTTTAATTTCCAAAATAGAGTTTTTCGTGGCCCGAGAAGGTTTTTCTCCAAGGGTGAGAAGAAAAATCTGCATTCCAACAAGATATAATGAAAAATTGGATAAAAATGTTGAAAATTTTAATGTCACTATTTGACATTCAAAATGGAAATTAATATGTCAAACTGAAAATTCAATATTTTGGTAAGACGAATCTTTTACTTCGTTTCAGACCAGGGTAAGAGCAAAGAAGATTTCAACACGTCGCAAACCCCAAATGGTAAAAGGCCGAAGAGGGCGAGGTCGCGAGTGGAATATTAATAAACAATTTATATACTTTTACAAACAATAAGTGCGTGTCGATTTCGCGCAACATTTTGTTTCTTCTACGTTTATTTATTTGGCTAAAGCCCTAGTATACTTTCCTTTCCTATTAGTTTTTTGTTAATTTGTTCTTTAGTGTATTTTGCTGTCATCTTGGCAGTTTGTCAATTTTGAATTACCGTCAGCTTGAAGTTTACTTTTTTGGTTAGGTATAGGCACTGACAGTTAACTGATTGTCAATTTTTGGGTTAGATTGTCAATCAACGTTTTTAGGGTTAGCTTGACAGTCAATCAAATTTGCAGGTTATTGACTGTACACTGTTGCCAGACTTTAATTTTTGTTTATAAAATCAGAAAATTTTGTTCATTTGACCTAAAATTTGTTTTAGAAAGTAAAACTTACACAATACAATTTAACATAAACACGGAACCAATCAATAGATAACTATGTCGATGGACTCCTTTATCTCACCAACAGATTCGTGTGTTCTATCATAAGAAGAAACAATAGCACAAATGGATGCGAGGCTAATTTCCTAGAAAGGAAAAAGGTAAGCCCAAGTCAGGAATCAGAACAGGAAGGCTGGTCCGAAGTCAAACCAAGGAAGAGGGCCAAAGCAACTATCCTGAATGAGGATAACCAGACTGAAACCTCTTCAATCATCATCGAAACTCCTGAGTCAGACATCGAAAACAACATTAGCTTACCTGTCATTCAAGACATGGAGATCGAGAATTTTCCTCCACTGATACTGCCTCCAAAGACTAAGACCCCTATGCAACCTCTGAAGCCCACAGTTATCAAACCTAAACCGCCACCACCTATAGTGATCCGCAATAAGGATAGCTACCCCACCATTAAACAGTATGCTGGGAAAAACAACATCACCATAGAGAAATCCCTCAATCATGCCGAAGGCATTAAGATATTCACAAGTGCAGCGGACGATTTTAGGAAGATGTGCCGTTTACTAGACGAAACTAATGAACGATACCACACGTACCAGCTTCACAACGAAAAAGAGCTGAAGATTATGATCAGAGATGTTCCAGAATGTATATCCATGGAGGAAGTCGAACAAGACCTACAGGAGAAAGGACTCCCATATAACTCCATAAAGCGACTTGGCAACAAGCACCGCAAATTCCCTTTAGTGCTGGTCAACACGGAAAAAACCGAAAAAGGGAAACAAATATTCCAAATCAAGGATATTATGAGGGTTAGGGTCACTACGAAACCCAAGCTTAGACTCACCAGATGTCAACTATTTAGACATGTTTCATATAGATGTACGGCTGCATTCAGATGCGTGAAATGTGCGGGTGAACACCCGTCGTACACTTGCACCAAAAGCCAAGAAACCCCAGCTAAATGCTGCAACTGCAAAGGGGATCATCCGGCAAGTAACAGAAACTGCTCCGTGAATCTAGATTACACTAAGGAGCAAAAGAGACGCCAAACTCAACTTAAACTACAAAGAGCGGAAACGATCCCTAGCGTTTGTTATGCTGCTAGGATAAAATTACAAGACCCTCCTAGACTGACGGAGACTGTATTAGACTCCCTCAGCAAAAAAATTGAAACAATATTAGAACGTGTCATTGTGGAGAAACTACCCATAATATTGGAAAAATACTTTAATGGACCTTAAAACCCTAACCTGGAACGCTAACGGCATTAAAGGCCGAGAACTTGAGCTTCTAAACATCTTAAGAACCAAAGATATCACGGCTGCACTGATCTCCGAAACCCATTTAAAACTCAACAACAAATTCAGAGTCTCCGGTTTCACCACGCACCGCAACGACAGAGTGGGGACCCCTGGTGGGGGAGTAGCAATATTACTCAGATCTAACATTGTTCAAGTAATAATACCAATCTTTAACGCAAGTTACGAATCTGTCACGGTTCAGACCCTTATAGACCACAACCCAGTAACCTTAACTACGGTATATAACAAACCGAAGAACCGCATCAAACAAGAAGATGTAGAGCAAATGTTTAATCCTGAGAACGCCATAATCGGTGGCGATTTTAACGCTAAACACATTCTATGGGGCTGCAGAAATACAAACTCCAACGGCCGCACAATAGCATTCTGGATAATGTCCAATCCAAATTCCAGAATTATCACACCACAGGATTCAACCAACATTCCCACGGGGAAAGGGGCGACATCTTAGACATTTTTTGCATAACAAATAATAAAAAATTTGCGGAAACAGAAACACTGCACGAGTTGTCATCGGACCACTTCCCTGTAATACTAAAAATAGGAGGCCAACGTCCCACTCCAAGAAAGCCAACGCTGATTAAGACCAACTGGCAAAAATACTCATATTTGATGTTAGGGTATGAACTGACGGAGAAAATGGAAACCCAGGCTAACAACGAAGCAGTCATCTTCACCTTAACCAGTTCAATAAAGAACACAATCAAGCAATGTCAGAACACGAGCAACAGCACGGTACAAACAGATGGGGTTTAAACGAATCCGAAAAAGCACTGTTAAATTCTAAAAAATAGGGCCAAGAAGATTTGGGCATACACTACGACATCCAAGTGACAAAATTAGATACTCCAAGCTACAAACCAAAGTCTCCAAAATGCTGAAGGAGAAAAAAACCGTGACTGGGACGACGTAATTAAGGAAGCTTGGGATAACAAAACCCAAAATTATTACTTAAAACATTAAAAAGTGACAAAGTCACAAACGCCCCTATTCTACACGAGGACGTTCTAAAATTCAGGGATGACGAACCGGCAGGAGCTCTGGTCGATGTTTTTCAAGAACAATGCTCAAACAATTCGCCTGCCAATAAAAGATTACTAGAAAAAATCGATCACGCAGCCAGGATAATTGCCAACTCTACAACCGAAGAGCCTCTATCGGCTTTTGTAGAGGAAATCTCTGACTTAATAAAGAAGATAAAATCACGCAAGGCCCCTAGTAGGGATGGAATCCCGGTCCGAGCTATAAAAGTGCTCACCGCAAACCCGAAAGAAGAAATTGTCAATATTCTAAATAATTCCTTGGCAATGGGTTACTTTCCTTTGCACTGGAAAATAGCGCATATCATAACCATCAAGAAAAAGGGCAAGGACCCATCCATCCCCAAAAACAGACGACCAATTAGCCTACTTAACGTACTCTTCAAATTGCTCGAAAAGATCGTCAATTCAAGACTACAAAACTTTCTGGAGAACAACGAGCTCCTTCCATGCAACCAATTTGGATTCAGAGGCAAGCTTTCTGCTGTACAACAAGCAGCTAATCTCGGGGCCATGGTAGCTAGAGCAAAGCCTACGAAATTCTGTATACTGGCTGCATTTTTAGATGTGAAAAAAGCGTACGACAAGGTGTGGAGACACGTTTTGTTTTACAAAATGTACCATTTAAACATACCATTTTCGTTCATCAAAATTGTATTATCCTTCTTAGCAAACAGATCCTTTCAAATAAAAATTGGCAACTCGTTGTCTTCTAAACGTAAAGCTGCAGAGGGTCTCCTGCAAGGTTCCGTCCTCTCCCCAGCTCTGTATAACATTTTAGTCCACGATATTCCAAAATTAAATGTTCAAAACGCAGAACTCCTGCAATACGCAGACGATACTGCCATCGTAGTGACTGGTAGGGACTCTGAAGTGGCGAAATCGACAATGCGACAGTGTCTGCAAACAATATTCATACACTGCTCGATGGAAGATTACCCTGAATGAAGATAAAACCGAACTGATACGCTTTTCTAATAAGCCGGGAAATATCAAGGAACTTTTCTTAAATAAAAAGAAAGTAAGGATTAAAACCAAGGCGACGTATCTCGGAGTATTATTCCAAAAAGACTTAACATGGAAGGCACATACTGCAAGACGGCCAGCCTTATTAATGAACATGGTGAGAAAACTATATTCAATTCTAGGTCCATGTAGTGTACTCTTCTTCGAGCAAAAAAACAAGTTACTGAACACCACGCTCATACCATGTTTGACATATGGAGAAGAGGTATACGTCAAGAGTTCTTCAGCTGCCTTGAGAAGAATCACTATCACGCACAAGTTGCTACAGGTGATTACCGGGGCACCGTTCTACATGAGTTCAACCTTACGGAAGGATCCGGAAGCACCCGACCTAATTGTATGACCAGCAACCAGAAGAGAGAAGATGAAGGAGAAAATCCTTCAACACCCCTCTCGATCGATACAAGAAAAAGCCAAGAACATGTCCTGAGTAGGCTCAGCCGAACTCATCAACCTGGTGATATTCTCTAAACCACCAGGTCTGAACAAGCACATCTATACAGTTCAATGAGCTGAATACCTAAATTTAATGGAAGTAAAAAAAAAGTCAAATGATGGAAAATTTGGTTTCTGACTACGTGTTAAGTCACATTTGAGCTGAAAAAAGTAACTCAACATGTTGGCTTAAATCCGCAGAACTATCTTTTTTCACAAAACATTTAGTTTAAGAAAACATGGCGTCCAACGTAATTCTTCAGGATGCTTCCGCATTAAGAATTGCATCTCCAATATTTAATTTTGAGCGAGCAGCGAATTGTTTTTCGTTTGGCGCTTTATCTATTATTCACAACCAAAAATGTTTGGTAAGAAGCCGTGACTTAAATACCTAACAGAAATCTTGATCCAAACTTCCAATGATAAAAACTGGGTTACATTTAGAATTAAAAGAGTAACTAAGCACATTGGGATACACCAGTAAATCTTCCAGAGTCGAGGCGGCATAAACTCTATATTTTTTTTGTAAGGCACGTCAGCAACATCTTCAATGTAAATGAGTTTTTAAACAAACATATTTAGTTTCAGAGATGCTTCGACATTTGGATTTACATTTTCAAAAAAAATTTTGACCAAGCAGTCTTCAGGTTGCATCAAAAATAACGAATTTGGTTTTTTCCTTTGACAATTTCACTATTGTTCGCAACCAAACGTTCTTGGCGAGAAGCCCTGATATAAATACTAGCAATCTTGATCTTAATAACGATTTCTAATGATGGAAAACCTTGGCTTACAAACATGTTTTAGATTCAGAAGTAGCTAAGCGTTTTTGCTAAACCTGTGGAAATATCATGGTCTATAGTTACATGCAACACGATCTATTCATTTTTTGTAAGGAAAATCAAAAACCTTAAATCTAAATGAATTTTTAACCAAACAAAATTAGTATAAGAGAAGATGGCGCCGAACATAATTCTTCAGGATGCTTCAAAATTAAGATTGGCATCTCCAATAGAAAGTTTTGATACGCCAACATGGTTTTTCCTTTGATAATTTCACTATTATTCACAATCAAACACTTTTGATGGGAAGCAGAAATCTTCATCCTAATATTGAATTTTCAATGAATAATAATGTGGCCTACAAGCATGTATCAGTCAATTTAGATTGAAAAGGGTATCCAGGCATGCTCAGCTAAATGTATAAAACACTCATAGTCCGTTGTCCAATGTATGTTTTATGTAAATTACATCGAAAACATCTTCAACGTAAATGAAATTTCAACCATACACGCTCAGCTTCAGATAAAATGAGGCATTCACTCAAATTTTTGTCTTACAAATATTGATGTTTCGACATTAAGATTCGCATTTCCGACAAATAATTTTGAGCAAGAAGTGTTCCCAGGTACAATTAAACCTGCGAATTTGGAGTTTCCTTTGACGTAACTTATCACTTCATTCTTGGTAAGAGGTTCTGACATAAATACCAAACGGAAATCAATTTCTGATGGAAAGCTTTGACTTACAATCATGCCAGTCACAATTAGACTTAGATATAACTAAGCGTTTTAGTTAAACTTATCAAACTATCATGGACATTAGACAGGGTCAGTATGATCTATATTTTATGTAAGACACTAAAAAAAATCTTCAATGTAAACGACTTTTTAACCAAGGTATTTAATTTAAGAGATGACGCCTGAAATACTTTTTAAGAATACTTCGGCATTAAGATCCATATTTTCAACATCTTTAAGTGACGTCAAAAACAGTCGATTTGATTTTTCCTGTACCGATTTACTATTGTTCAAAACCAAACATTAATGCTAAGAAACCCTGACATAAATACCAAGCAGATATGTTCATCTTAATATTCAATGTTCAATGATAAAAAATTTGGCATGCACCTATGTATGAGTCGTATTTAGGTTAGAAAGGGTAACTAAGCAGGTTGCGCCAAACACACAGAACTACATGGGTGCGTCAAAGTCAGCATAATCTATATATTTTTTATAAAGCACATCAAAAACATCTTCAATGTAAAAGAATTTTTAACCAAAGATATTTGGATTCAAAGAAGATGGTGCCTTTATATTAATCTTCATGATTTGGGAAAAACAATACTTTGAGATTAAAATTCTTTTTCCAACAAATAAACAGTTCATAAGTTACGTCGAAAGCTATCAATTTGATTGCCTTAACGATACAACGATACAACTCGATAGCCCAAAATCTCTGATGTAAACCAAGAAGAAATCTTCATCCAAATGTTCAATTTCCAATGATAAAAAATTTAAGCTACAATTGTGTCATGTCACATTTAGAATGGAAAGAGTAACTGTTGTATTAAACTTGCAGAACTATCATTCATGGTAGATTTTCAATATATTTTTTGTAAGGCACATCAAAAATATCTTCGATGTAAATTTGTTTTTAAACAAACACATTTGGATTTAGAGAAGATGGCGCCTTGGCATAATCTTTATGGCTTGGAAAAAGTGATGTTTCGGCATTAAGATTAGCATCGCCAAAAAATAATTTTGAGTAAGCAGTCTTCAAGTTACGCCAAATACTGCAAATTTGGTTTCATTTTGATAATTGAACTAATATTTACAACCAGCCATTCTTGGCGTGAAGCTTTGGCATAACACCAAGCAGAATTTATTCCAATATTCATTTGCTAAAAATGGAAAAATCATGTGTTATTCACACATGTTTGGGCTAAAATCGTAAGTTCCGTTGTGCCGTTAATGCCTGGCATCAAAAATATCTTCAATGCAATCACATATTTAACGAAACATATTTGGCACCTTGACGTAAATCTTATCAAAATATTATTTTCACTCGTGGAAAAATGTCGCCATTATGCTGTCAGTTACATCCAATTAAATGTTCTTAGCGTTATACACGTATCTAAAAAAGTGGCAACATTTGTATTTCTGATATTTAGGATATCATTTTCTTACGACTACCAAAGTTCGTTGTGGAGGTGTCATGGTTTTTTGACATGCAAAGGATGCCATTATTACTGCGCCAAGAAAGGAATAGTGCAAAATGTTTTTGCGGCCATACTAGCAAAATTAAAGATATTGTTAAGATGAGAAATTTGCACCCACCACGTGGACCTCCATGGACCTCATCGCCCAGCTAAGCCAAGATTTTAACATTTGTTAGTAAGCATCATGGGCGATATAATTTTACATTATTGTTTAACCAGGCAGATTTCACTACTGAAATTTATTTTCGATCAATTCTACACACATAAACGTCACTTTTGAACTTATGTGCATCATGCCTTGCTCAAAATCTAAATTTGGAAAAAAAATTTAGTAAGCTGGACCTAATCAGCGTGATTTCTAATAATTTTGGGGAAAAGCATTTCCAGGAACACCTTGGTTCGCAATTATGGATGAGAAAAAAACGAAATTTCTTGCCATTCAGATTTTGTAGTTAAATTTCCCAAAAACAGTTCTATCTTCATTCTCAAGATGTTGCATTCTACATTTCTATCGCATCATACCTAAGCCAAAATTAATACAAAAGTTACTCTCAAGAAGAAGTTTCAATGAAAAATATACCAGAAGAAGTATAGATGAATTTATAAAACGTAAGAAATAGTTGAAGAAATAAAAGAATTAAAGGAAGATCATGGTATCTATATTTTTTGCTGTAGCAGGGGGGGATTAAGTAAATAAAATATTCAAACTGGCTCAATGGCTTGCAAACGTCACTTTAGTAATTTATAAACAAAACACTTCTGGTACATATTTTTCTGATCTCAGAATACGCTTTATCATAAGACTTCTACAAAAGATCTTTGTAACATACGATATAACATTTGTGTCTACGCTGTCACAGGGAAGGTTGGAGACGCCCATTTCTCAAGGGACTGAAGAATCTCTGTTTTTCGCATCTTGTCAGAAGTCTCCAGCACTAGGACTCTCAGAGAAAGCGACATCTGGAAAATTCCATACCGAATTGGGACTTGAATGTTAAAACACCGTTACAATACGAAGGGAGGAGGTAGGACTATAGAGGAGGCGGGATCTCACCAGTTCCTTAGAGGGTAGTGAAGGGTCCCTGATGTTGGTTGGCGTCTTCCCGGACCTATCGGAAAACTCGAGAGCCCAGTTTTTTGGTGAAGCTTACCTCTCGATAAGATCTACACCACAATGATTTTGATGTGGAGGTCTCAATGATGATTAAGTTCGTTAAAAGAGCAGTCTCATTCCAGCGAGACGATTTCTGCTGTCCAACCAAAGTCAATGATGATGCCAAAATATTTAGTATACTGAAGAACTTTTTTTTTTTGCTAGAAAATCTTTTGGAACTAAAAGTTCGCAAACAATTTTTGATCGGACACTTCATGCCTTTAAAATAATTATTTTGCAAATATGCTAATATTTTTCCTCTGGTTTTTTCTATTTCTAGGAAGGTTAAAAGCATTTTTGATGAAACTGGTATCATTGGTTGTGATTGAAAGACGAATCGTGGTAAGTGACTTTTGTAGAAAATCATTATTACCTTGAACTTTTACGAATTGCTTCTAGGGATATTGATACATCCTGATGATGTCTCCACGAAAGTGAACGATACATTAATAATTTGTTAACATTTGACAATTATGGAAATTAGCGTTCAATTATTGACCCTGTCTATGAAAGTCATTTTTAATTAACGGTTCGCACGGAAAAAGATCTTAACATGAAACATGTAATTGTATAAAAATGTAACAAGCAGTCATGTGAAAAACACCTTTCAAATAAAGTTGAATTAGAAAGTTAGTTACAAAATCAATAAGTTAAACACAGCAGAAACTCAATCCACAGACCTATTTATAAATGTAAATATGATGTATTTTAGACCTGAACATTTTTAAAACTTCAAACTGTCACAAACAACATAAACGTAAGTGTTAATTCTTGTAGCAACTTAAAGTATTAAAGCTATTATCCCAAGTTTCTTCAAGTTAGTTACATTACGCTAAAATGTGCCTATTATTTTCTTTAACACAAAGATAATTTTGTTTTTTCTTCCATTTGTCTAACAAAGGTTAGAATATTCGTGAACTCAAATTACCCAAGAATTAATCTAGGCCATGTCTATAAAAATCGATCAAGTATTTACTCCTCCTGCATTATTCTAGGATACCCAAAAAATAAGGTTGTTTAGTGAAGGACGCCTTAAAATAAAGTTTCACATAATTTTAAAATCTGGTGTAAAACAACACACGACTTTATCTTAGCTATTCTAAATTTAATCTTAATTGACATTAGTTAAAAAACTAATTTCCAGTACAACGAAAACAGTAATCAAAGTTGATTTCAAGACAGTAAAGACTGTTTTGAAGAATTTTCTTGAACCTATTTTTCTTTTGATTTGTAAAATTATAAAATAAACTGGTTTCTCTGCTTGCTCATTGACGTTTACCAATTCTTCCCCATTACGACATATCTAACAATACATGCGTTGTTTTCCCAAAATAAAATCGAAATGATGAGTACTGAAATGTATCGATACCATTGCAATACATATTTTACCTCAAATGACATTTATCAAAACTCTTCTATGCCAAAAATTAGTCCATTGAAATACTTGGAGAAATGGTTTATAGACATTGGTAGGTTTTTGAAATTACGAATAACAACTTACAAAATGTTATCGAAATCCTTTCTTAATTATTCCAGAGTTGTTCCTAGAAATACTCCATTTTTCCTAAAAATTATATGTATCTTGATTTGGTTATATTTTATTTGTTCACATATAATTTACTCGCATCTATCAAATCACGACACTGGATTTTTACGAATAATCATAGGCAGTTTTGTGATAAACAATTCAATATTTAATATTAATGGACTTTCGTAAAGTTTTTTACTATAAAAACTAAGCAAAACTTTGTGATTGCTACCGAAATATTACTTTAAAACCTCTGTTTATGATACAAAATGTTATAAAAGATTTCTACAACCACATTACGGTTTTTACAAAATTAGGGAAAACATTGTGATTACTACCCTAAATGAAATTCCAAAATCAAAAACATTTCATTTAATAGTTGTATCGATTGTACAAAAGTAAATTTTATAATTTGTTTAATTCATGCCTAGCCATTGGCACACTAACTAGGGAAAATTTTGTAATTACTCATCTATTATTTTACATTGATGGGCTTTGGCAAATAATTTGCTTCGGCATTTTATGAAAGCTTTTTACAACATTATTATTTTTTAGAAAACTACGGTAAAATATTGTGATTGCTACCCAAAATGATCACAACTCAAGAACATTTAACTTGATATTTCTATCAATGCTAGAAGTAAATTTTGCGATTTGATTAATTTATACATGCTAATTTTTGCATTTGTTTAAACCAAGACACTGCCATTTTTACAATAACTAGGAAAAATTTTGTAATTACTCATACAATTTTATACTATTAATGGATGCTGGCAATGACATTTTATGAAAGCATTTTACAACCACCTTTTTATTTTTTAGAAAACTAGGTTAAATATTCTGATTGCTACCCTAAACGATCATGGCTCAAGAACAATTAACTTGATACTTCTATCGATACTACAGAGGTAAATTTTGTGATGCGGTTAATTTATTCACTACTATTTTCACATTTGCTTAAACCATAATACTGTCTTTTTCACAATAATTGGGAAAAATTTTGTAATTACTCATCCAATTTTGTACTATTAATGGACTTTGGCAATGACATTTTATGAAAACCTTTTACAACCACATTTTTATTTTTTAGAAAACTAGGTAAAATATTGTGATTGCTACCCAAGATGGTCATGGCTTAAGAACAATTAACTTGATACTTCTATCGATACTACAGAGGTAAATTTTGTGATTCAGTTAATTTAATCATTACTGATTTTCACATTTGCTTAAACCAAAATACTGTCTTTTTCACAATAACTTGGGAAAATTGTGTAATTGTAATTTATTATTTTGTGAATTGATTCCATCAAAACGGACTGCTGTTTTTCTTATTATTTTGCATTATCCTATATAAATGTGCCTTGCATATATTTTTCTGAACCCTTTAACAAAGATTTTTTCCATCAAGCTGTATTTTCCCAAAACACTGGGAAAAGAAAGCTTTCATTATTTTATCGTTTGGTCATTGACTTACGCAAATATTTTGCTTAATCCTTTAATCGAAAATTTTTTGCCAAGTTGTAATTTGATTTCGAAGGTATAAGTAAATTTTATAATTAAACCAAGATATCGAAGAAGCACCTCTTTCACAATAACTAGGGAACATTTTGAGAATACCAATTTATTCTTCATTACTAATCTTCGCAAATTGCAGTGCCCACAAAAGCTACAAAAAAAGTTAATAACGTCTATCTGTTCTATACTTAAACCACAGTACAGTTATTTTCACAATAACTAAGTAAACTTTTGTGACTACTAATTTATTATTCTATAATAATGAGTTTCACAAATATTGTACTTAAAACCTTAACCGAGATTTTTACAATTTAGCTACTAGGAAAGACTTTGTGATTGCTATCACAGTAAAGTACTCACGGTTAGTTTTACACTTAAACCAAAGCACTGGTCTTTTTGCAAACAGTATATAAAATTTGTGAATAACAAGTTATCAGTGACATTCGCAAATATTTTGCATAATTTTATTAAAAATGTTTACAACCAAGCTGCTGTTTTCACAAAAACTGGGTAAACCGCCGTAGTTTTTACTAAACTGGCACCGTTTTTTTGTGATAACTAGATTAAAATTTGCTGATTACTAAATTCGTATCCTATACTGATGCGCTTACGCAAGTGTTTTACTTAAACCTTCAATATTTTTACGATCCATATAATAGGAAAGACTTTGTGATTACTATCAAAATGGAGTAGTCACAATTTATATGTGGTTTGCATAATTCCTTTGTTGATAGTACAATTATGGAAAGCTAGAAGGTTGTTTTACATGGTGTTTAAAAGTCAAATTGAAAGTATTTAAATATTTACATCTATTTAGCTTAGTCTGAAGACAATCACAATAAAGCTTGAAAGCTGTTGCTTAATGAAATAAAACCGAAACGTTTAATTTAGTACATATCGAAATACCTTACAAACTTCTACAATGATTACAATTTTTGGAAGCTCATTCTTCAAAAGAGAAAGCGAGACTACGTTTTTCAAAAGACAGCTGGCGAAAATTTTATGATTGCTAATAAAATAGCTACTTAAATAAACACTATCATTTAATTTTGTGCCTACAGAAAGTACTTAACGAGAAACTAAGGGCATTGCATTTTTTACTTCTTGAGAAGTGGTCAGGACAACGCCCTTTTTAAGTAGTCGAACACTTTTATGAGATTTACTTTATAATTATCCACTAATATGGCAATAGCACCTACAGCTATCCTGCTCTTTTTCAAGAAGATATCCATGGCAGTGCCTTTTTCACAAAAACTAGCGATAAG